>PVJL010006904.1:0-85067 GCA_004026885.1 Lyroderma lyra | reverse complement strand
TTGTTTTTTCTGTCTGGCTTATTTCACTAAGCATGATGATCTCCAGGTCCATCCATTTTGTTGCAAATGGCAATATTTCATCTTTTCTTATAGCTGAGTAATATTCCATTGTGTATATGTACCACAGCTTCTTTATCCAGTCATCTGTCACAGGGCACTTTGGTTGTTTCCATGTTTTGGCCACTGTGAACAGTGCTGCAATGAACATTGGGGTACATAAGTCTTTGTGGACAAAGGTTTTCAAGTCTTTTGGGTAGATCCCCAGAAGGGGGATTGCTGGGTCAGATGGTAGCTCCATTCCCAATTTTCTGAGGACACTCCACACTGCCTTCCACAGTGGTTGTACCAGTTTGCACTCCCACCAGCAGTGTGTGAGTTCCTTTTTCTCCACATCCTCTCCAGCACTTGTTATTCCTTGTCTTGTCGATAACCGCTTCTCAGGCAGCATCTCTGGCAGAAGTTGAATCTCCTCCATGACTACAGCTCCCACCAGGCAGGCCAACTACAGTTACAGATTCTATGTGACCTTGGCCCCTGAACACCTGTAACACTTGCCCAGGACCATTCCTTTCTTCACACTATTGCTAATTAGTGGATTGTCTCATTCTTAGTTTTCTTTATCATCCTTGATGGATTTCTTTTATTAAATTATCAGTCTTATTTAAAGCAATTTCTGTTCTCCTGCTTTAACTCTAACCAATACTGTTCTTAGTACTGGATATTGTCTCAAGACATAAACCCTCAGATAAGATTCTAGAATAGAGTTACTCTCCTGATAGTATGTGAACACATTCATGACCTCTTTGAAGAAAGAAAAAAAAACACCTTTGTAAAGTGGGCATGCAATAGATCACCTGTGGTCACTTAGGATTAAGTTCCTGTTGACATCATTATTTTAGGAAACCAAATACTTGCTAAGTTGCTACATTGTCCAATAAGAAAATATGATTACAAAGAATATAGGGTGAGGTAACTATACCTGATGGCACTAAGGAGTTTATTCAGGGAAAACCATTAGCCCAAAAAAAAGGCCTGTTTTTAATAAGGACCCATCTATGGGCCACCAGAAATAACCACTGGCAATCTCATAGTGAGTACATCCATACTGAGCAAACTGAGCTTCAGAATGCCTAAAGCATTTATATTTTAAACTTTTGTATCAAAGTAAAACATAACTAGAAAACTCAATAAATTATCACAAAATGGACACACCTGTATACCCAGCATCCCGGTCATGAAATAGATCATGGCCAGCCCTCCAGACTATACACCCTAAATATTACCACCTCCCACATTTTTAACAGTAAATGATACCCAGGCTTCTAACACTACAGATTAACTTTGTCTCTTTTTGAAGTTTGTATAAATGGGATCCAACAGTGTATATTCTTTGGATCTGGCTTATTTTATTCAACATTTTCTCTGTGAAGTGGATCCATGGTGTTATGTGTACTCTGGTTTGTTAATTTTCATCACTGTGTGGTATTCTGTTGTGAGATTACCACAACTCATGTATCTATTTTAAACTTAGTAAAAATTTAGGTTGTTTCCAATTAATGATTATTACAAATAATACTATACACATTTTTGTATACATGGCACACACATTTCTATTGAGAATATATCTAGAAGTTGAATTACTGGATCTTAGGTTATGCGTAAGTTCAACTTTAGAAATATGCAACAAGTGATTATTAAAATTTATATTTTCATTCGCATTAAGAGTTCACAGTGTTCCTCATTTCTGATACTTGATTTTTTTTTAATTTGGGCAGAATTTATTTTATTACAGTACTAATTATTTATGCCAGCTCAAAGCATACAAAGACTAGAAGAAATGCCTATTTTTAGTAATCATACAATACAATTTAGTGCATAACAATTTAGTAGAATGTTTTTTATTGTTCTTTCCCTGTTTAAGTTTACTTCCAGCTTTATTGAGATAGAATTGGCCCATAATAGTGTGTAAGTTTAAGGTATATAACATGAGGATTCAATATATGTATATATTGCAAAATGATTACCACATAATATTAGTTAATACCTCCATCCCCTCACATAATTACCATTGTTGTATGTGATAAGAATAGTAGATCTACTCTCTTAAAAATTTCAAGTATACTTTACAGTACTATTAAATATAGTCATCATACTGTACATTAGATCCCCAGAACTTACCTTATAGCTAGAAGTTTGTACCATTGACCAACATCTCCCCACTGTCCCTATTTCCCAGCCCCTGGCATCTACCACTCTACTCTCTGCTTCAATGAGTTCAGCTTTCCAAAATCCCACATGCAAGGGGAGAACAAAAAAACCCAGAATTATCATCTGGAGGGTAGACCTGTTGTAGTACAGGCTTTCCCCACCGAGTGAGTGTTCTAGGAACCCATCTGCATCAGTGTGCTAGCTGGCATTGTTATGAAATGCTGCGTGGGAAAGAAACATCCCAGGTTGTGGCAAACCGATGGCTGGTTCTTCCACCATGAAATGCACCTGCCCACATTGAACTGAGTGCTCAGCAGTTTTTGACCAAAAATGGCATGACCACTTTGTGCCCCACCCTCCTTATTCACCGATCTCCTCACTGCCCAACAACTTCCTTTTATGTCCCTGGATGAAAAACAATCCTCGAAGGAAAACATTTTGCCAATGTGAAAGAGGTGAAACAAAAAACAGCAGAAGCACTAAAAGGCATCAAAACTGACAAGTTCAAAAACGGTTTTGTTCGGTAAAACAATCATCTCAGTAGATGTACTCAAATAAAGAGTACTTTGAAGGTGACTGAGGTTTAAACATTTAAGAATAAATATACAATTTTTTATAAATAAATTCTGGGGTTTTTTGGGTCCTCCTTCATGTAAGTGAGATCATACAGTATTTGTCTTTTCTCTGACTGGCTTATTTTATTTTGTATAATGCTCTGAATGTCCATCTATGTTGTAAATGGCAGGATTTTCTTCTATTTATAAAAAATATTCCAGTGTGTGTGTGTGTGTGTGTGTGTGTGTGTGTATGTGTGTGGGTGTGTGTGGGTGGGTGTCATATATATTCATATATAAATATACATATACATATGATATATCGATATGAGGTCAGACAATTAATTTCAGAATTCATCCTAGAAAATCTGCTGGATCCCTCATTGCTGAATATCACTACCGTCACCCCCAAAGTACTTCCCTTGGGAAGCTATGCAGCAACATCAGCACCTAGTCCACTTTTCAAAGCAATTTTGGAACTTTTTCCTGGAACAGCCATCAGAGCTGTCATGGTACCCAAAATCTGACAATTAAGTTCATGAACTTGCCACTGTGCACTTACATTGGCAGCTCTGTACAAACAACTCGGTAAAGTATCATAACGTGGCAAAGTTTAAGGTATACAAATTATGATTTGATAATCCAATATGTGTGCATACGTGTGTGTGTGCACACACACACACACACACATACACACTGGGGGTGCCAAAAAATTTATGCACATTTTAAGAGATGTTATTTATGTATTACTTTTCAAAGTTGAATTATAGTAGTCATGTTTAGTATGATGTTCACTCATAAGTTGACATTAATCACACAAGTGCTAGCATCACTGTGTGACAGAGAAGACAGTCAAAGAAAATGGCAGAAGCACGGTTGTCATTCAAGGAACATAAGACCATTTTGAAGTGGTATTTAAAATTCAAGAATGTAATTTGAGTTTCCCCCCATATTCTCCTGACTTAACACCCCTTGACTTCTATGGGGACCTTACAGGATGTGATGTACCATGGAAAACCAGCTACACTGGCGGTACTTCAGGAAGAAATTGAAATGGCACGTGCAGTGATGCAAGTGGACACTTGGGTCAGCAGTGCTCAAGCAGGAGTTCTCTGTAATCAGAAGTGTCTGGATGCTGATGGTAACCACTTTGAGCCCCTCTTGTGATTGCATGAGTCAAACATGACTTTTATTCATCTTTTGTTGTTGGTATATATTGAGTATTACCATTTTAATACAGTTTTTTCCTTTCTTAAAATGCATATACATTTTTTTGTCATGTTCTGTATATATATGAGGGCTGTTTGGAAAAAAATACAGCCATAAATGCCTCTGTGTTTTTATATTGCATGGCTGGATACTTTCTGGACAAGATGTGTGTGTGTGTGTGTGTGTGTGTGTGTGTGTGTGTGTAATATATTTTATATATTACATTTTCTTTACCCATTCTTCTGTCACTGTATACTTAGGTTGTTTCCATGTCCTGGCTATTGTAAATAATATTGCAATGAACATAGGGGTAAAGATATCTCTTTAAGAAACTGATTCCTTTTCCTTTGGATATGTACCCAAAAGTGGGGTTCCTGCATCATGTGTTAGTTCTATTATTAATCATCTGAGAAACCTCCATACTGTTTTCCACAGTGGCTGTACCAATTTGCATTCCCACCAACAGTGCACAATAGTTCCCTTTTCTCCACATCCTTGCCAGCACTTGTTATTCCTTGGCTTCTTGATGTTGTCATTCTAATCTGTATGAGATAATATTTTATTGTGATTTTGATTTGCAATTCCCTGGTGATTACTGTTATTGACCACATTTACATGTACTTGTTGGCCGTTTGCTGGTCTTCTTCGGAAAAATGTTAATGCAAATTCTTTGCAAAGTTTTTAATTGGATTATGTTTTCTCTTTTTGTTTTGTTCTGTTTTTGCTATTGAGTTGTAGTAATTATTTGTCATCTCCTTGTATCATGAAAATCCACACCCCTAACCATAGCTAATTAGACAGGAGAGTGGACAGCTAACCTAAGTGTATCCAAACTTGAGGTCATCCATCTGCCTAAGAAATTACACGGAATATAAACATTATCCAAACAAGAATACTAATCAAGTGAATCAATCAATTTTGCTAGGAACTTGAACTAGATCTTTGGGGAAATTATCAATTAGTTACTAGTTACTGATTAAGCCAATAGATTCACAGGGAGAGAGAGAAAGCATCTCCATAATAGTGAAAAACTGGAGTAGGGATTTATGCAATCTCAACATAAGACAATCTTGTGAGTTACTATCTAATTTCTATCTGCAGAAACCTCAACTCTTATAGTTCATGCATTTTTAGTGATGATTGGTTACAAAGTTTCTTCAGGTCTATATGAGGACTAGCTGTGTGGTTGAACTCCTATATCCCTTATTTCCATGTGTATGTTCATAATAGGCCATCATTATTATATTATAGTAGCCTGAGGAAGTTTCCATTTACTGCAACCGGAAGAATGTCCTTCTAAACCTCTTTCTTTGCATATGTATGATTATGTTTTTACAAAATCAGATCATATGATAAAACTATTTATGTCCTGATTGATTTATCAACAATATTTTAATATCTATTTATAACAATAAATGTTTATATGCAGCATTTTCAGTGTTTATAGTATACATTAGATGGCTGAACCATCTAATTTATTTTAAAATTGCCTTTTTCCTCTTTCTCTTATCATTGCTGCTGATATGATAAATAATGATTCAATAAGCACATTTGCTCATACATCTAAGTATGAGGCTGTCCGGAAGGTGTCCAATCATGTGATGTGAAAAATAGAGGCATTTATGGCTGAATTTTTTCTGGACAGCCCTCATATACTAATTTGATTTTATTTCCTTTGGATAAATAACTAGAGGTAAGCCTACTCAATTAAAGAATATGAACATCTATAAGACTTTTAAATCATATTGTTAAAATGCCCTCCAGAAATTTATTAACAATTGCATTCTCAACAACAATGCATGAGAGTGCTCATTGGTATGGAAAAATATATTTGCCTTAAGCTCTCACTATCTCTGCAGAGTAACCCCAGATGCAGTGACTACACCAAGGAAGGACTAATATTGAGGGAGCGATTTGGAGGTGAATGGGTCTTTAGAACATGAACATGCTAAGTAGCTGGCCAAATTTTTAATAGTTTGATAGAAGAAAACTTGCTAGAAGACACTTCTTTCTACACACATTTTAGGGAAAATAGTTTGTACCACCTGGAAGGGTAACCAGAGTTTCATTCACATATGGGTTTTGCTTTTCTATATATTTTGAAAGTTCTGGCAGTTGATTAATTTTTCCAAGGTATTTTCTATATGAGCAGAGAGAGAAAAATGAGGCATTGCCAATTTAAAGATATTTCAATTTTGTGAATATGTATATGGAAAAATGCATATTTGTATAAATATTACATGTATGTGAAAGGAAGACTGTACATTTGATAGTTCTAAGAGGCAATGTGATATGGTGGAAGGAATGCTGAGCTACTAACCTAAGTACTAGACCTAATTCTCTATGAACGTCATGAACTTGAGGAAATTCCTTGACCTTTAGGAGTCAATAAAATAAAAGAACCAAACAATAGGATACTTTTGGCTTTTAAGTTATAAATGAATCGGGCAGTGCATACTAGAAGGTTAGATTAGAACTATAAATTTTATGGTAGGACTCAAAAAGTTTCAATGATTTAATTTGTGATCTGTGGAAGTTATGATGTAAGAAGTTGTCGTTCTAGATGACCTGACAAAAGTGGTCTGTGAAGGCTGACAATGAGCAAGGAGACCGTGGTTCAGCGCTATGGTCCCACAGTGGGACTGGCATTGCCCAGGAGTTGCTGAAAACCCACGACTTCTCAGTGAGAGTCATGCCAGGAAAGCACATGAAACCTCAAATCCACTGTTAGAATTTAGTCCTGAAAATGTTAGAAAGTATGCAAAGAGAAGATGCACTTACTTTTTCTTATCTTTTTTTCTAAATGAGGAATCACTCATACACTGGCCATTAAATTTTGATGCTAGAAGACAAAAAGGTTGACACTGAACCTATGACGACTGGACCTTCTTTGGCAGTAACTGCAGAAAAAAAAATTCAAATAGGAAGTTGAGCAGTCAACAAGCTCATGAAATTCACTAGAGATCAAAACAGTCCCTTTTGGCACTTTAAAAGCTTTTCCTCTTGTTTTCTGAGGTTATTTAACCTTGCTGCCAATCTCAACTGTGCATAAATATTTTTGTAGCTTTGAAATCATCACCCATAATGGCATATAGACGCTATACAGTGGGCAATATGAGGTGTATAAATATTCATATCAGTCAAGATGCTGTCACACTTTTGACAGGAGGAATCTCCAAAATTAAAATATGAAAGGGATAATTCCATTTCTCCTCCTCTTTTGCCTTTGACTTCATACTGAAATGAATACTGAGGATAAAGAAATGGACCCTGAAATTCATATCAAGGTTCAGGTGTAAAAAATTAAAACCAGAGACCAGTTCAACCCCAACAGTTTAATTTACTCCTCTTAGGATCTTTAATATCTAACTTATCAGTTCTCTCTGGTAGGCATTAACTTGTTAAATGAGTCTTAATTATACATAAGCAGATGGAGATTTGAATTAAAATTACCTTACACTCGAGTGGCTTTAGTTCATTATAACATATCTTCCTCTTAATCATTTAGGCAGTCTCATCATCTTTCATATAGAAAGTTATTAAAATATTCCAATTTCCATATTTCTTCAGATACAGCCACTATTAAATGGCAAGTAATGCATATTAGTAGGTGACTTACACCGCCTAGGAATTGGTGAATTATTCATGTTAGGAACAATTTTTGTGCTTTTCTGTCATCTGTAGTATTTTCTTTTAAATACTTTATATTTACTTGATACCTGAAACCTCAGATTATTTCATTTTAAGTACCAATTTTAATTCCCTTTCATTTTCAGAGGGATGATGAAAAGGGACACCATGAACTTTATTCCACACTTTGGTTTATCATAGTCTAGAAAGTGAAGGTACAAGATGTGTTTCTTGAAAACGATCGTAAAATGATCACGACTGAGTGCTGAATCACATCAGCCCTCAAGGACTTCCGCCTGCCGATGAACGCACCGACGGGAAAAGCCTAATGCTTAAAATTAGCTCCCATATTGTTAAATATTAAGAGACATAGCTCAGTAGTAATTTTACCACTGGAAATTAGTATTTCTTTTTTTTTAAATTTATTTATTTATTTATTTATTTATTTATTTATTTATTTTCTTTTTGGTATGTGGGTAGCTCCCTGGCTGGGAATCGAACCCAGGCTGCAGCGCTGACAGCGCCCGCGCCGAAGCCTTAAGCCACTACACCACCAGGGAGCTCCCAGGAAATTAGTATTTCTTAATTTAACAACCAAACATAAGAGTTGTTCTTCGAAGTTGCTAAGAACATAGAGGCAAGCCGCCACCCAGATGTTCTCCGAAGGTCAGTAACTCCGATGTACAGGAAGGCTACCTCAGACCCAGTAGTAGCATTTTGGTATTCGGGAAAGTGAGGAATTTACAGCTATTCCCACAGGAACCCTCTTGAAAAAATTTCAAAGCCCGACACTGTCATGCCTTCTTTCAGAAGCAGAATTCCCCTTAGGCTGTTATTTTGCCCAAGTAGTCAATCAGTATCCAATAATGTTCTGTTCCACAGGCGTCACCGGCTTCACAGGCAGCAGTGACAGTGGCAGCAGAATCAAACTAGACAGCTGACAAGAGTGGGAGATCCTGCTTCTTGGCTGAGTCATCAAGATGAAGTTCAGTCAGCCTTGTCAAGCACTGTCATATTTTATTCATAAAATAAAGCAGAGTATTATCCTCTACATTTAACAAAACTCAATATTCAGCACAACTCTTTCTGCCCTGCCTAGCCTGGATGAGGGAAGACAAACGGTGAGTCTCAAGCCCACCTGTAATTTGAAAAGTAGAGTAAACGGGGTCTGAGTTACACAGTGGTTGTAGCCTCCAATGGGAACTCAGGAATACTGTAACAAAGAAACAGTGATTCTGAAAGAGTACTTGTTTTAATGAAAAAAAAAAAAGCTTTCTGCAACAAACAGGCAATTTTTAATTATAGCATATTAGCAGTTTGACATCATAGCTTGCTATATAACAAAGTATCTTTTTTATAGGTATGTAAAGTAAAAAATGTAATCACATTTATACCTTGAAAGCAAATATTGAGCATATAAGATGTGATAGATGCATTAATTCCATTCTTCTTTGTTATTTTCTTTAAACAGAGCATCCACTTATAAGTAAATATATATATATACACACACACACAAATATATTCTTTTTGCCAGTCCTCATGGAAATAGAGAAAAAGTTGTTTTCCAAACAGGCTTGTTCTTTGTTGTTTTGTATCTACTTCACATACTGTCATATACTACTGAGTTACCTGCAAAACAAATGCATAAATGTATTGTGCTCCCAAAAGCAATTTAAATTGATTGATAATCTTTAGAGGATTTGACAACTGTCCAGTCAGGACAGCTCTCCACCAAGGGTGGTAAATTTAAACAGGATCACTTCTCCCACCTAAAGCCCAAACACAGTTTGCGAATCCTCCAGCCAGCTCATGCTCTAGACTTCAACTAATTAAGTTTTCGGCTTGCTGCTATTGAAAGCTTCAGTCAGGTATAATTAAAACTGAGCCAATGACAGCAGTGGCATTTGTCAGAATCATCCAGTGATTCAAATACCAGTTCTGACAGAAATGTCAAACTGATAGCACTCCCATCTTCCCGGTGCATGCAAAGGAAATGCAGGGAGGACTTTTATTATAAATGCTTGGCTGATAACCTTTTTGAATCCCAGGACACAAAGTGCTTCACAGGAAATTTCACTGTCCTGGAGGAGAATTCAACTCCTTTCCCATGAAGTAAAGCTCAGTTGAAGTCGATGGTCTTTACTTCTGTTAGTCTTTCAGGGACCTTCAAAATAAACAGAATAAAACAGATAGTCATGTGGAAAGGGGTATTCTAGTTGCAGAGGCATCAATCTCTTAAGTGAAAAATTGTATCAGAAAACTGTTGTTATCAATAAAATTTCTAGATACATTGTTAGATTGGAGTTTTGTCTTTTGTTTCAGTATAAAAGATCACCCAAAATTAGGAAAGACACCATCCTGAAAGGGAAGAAGCCAGCAATCCCCAACACGGATCATCACTAACCAATTTAATGATCTGTTATCTAAAATAGTTCCTGGTGGGACTCAGCATATGTTTGGTGAATTTAAGAGTGAGTGAATGAATCAATCAATGAATACCACACACATTCTCAAAAATGCAGTTTCTAAATTACAAAATAAAAGTCACAAGGAGAACATAACTCTGAGATTATTTTTTAGAGATGAAAAAGATGAGAGATGGAAAGAAGTAATTTGTTCTCCTTCTCTTTCTGCATGAGTACAGGTGTTGAAGATTGGATAAAGTAGTAAGTATAAAACACTTTCATCAACCTCATGGTCAAAATAATATTTTCTATGTACACAAGCTAAACAATAGCAAACATAAAATGAGCTATGGCACCTTAAAGAAAGACTTAATGTGGGACACAGGGAATGGTGTGACTGCATATTTTTGTCGACCTTGACATACAGTCATACTTTGGTACTCAACTACTTTGAAACTCATTGAATTTGGTACTCGACACATTTTGACATGAAAATTTTGTCCTGGCACTCACATTGTTTGGTACTCAATGTGCAAGCTAGAACTTGTCGGTGTGGGTTGCCTCGTGACTCACCACCCTTTCCAGCCAAAACAAGGGGTCACACGTTAGTCATGTGGTATCTCTTGCCCTGTACACATCCCCTTGTGGTTTTAGCTTAGCTTCTGTGGTTGTTTTTGTATTTTTGGTTTGTGAATGCATAAGATTTATTCACATTATTCTTTGAGGGAAAAATTTGGTACTCCTTATTTTTGGTACTCGTCATGCCTCCCGGAACCAATTTGCGATGAGTAATGAGGTACCACTGTAGCCTCTGCTACATCCCAAAAGTGTTCTGTTCTATGAAAAATATTTTTAAATGATGACCTTTGTGTGTGCATGTAAAACTATAGAGGTAGGAACACGGATTAGAGAAAGTTGCAATGACACAGAGCTATAATCCAGATAAAAATTCAATTAGCTATCGATATGCTTGGTACATGGGAGGTACTCAATAAATACTGTTGACTAATGAGGGATAAAAATAACAAAAAAGAGGAAATTATTCAGAACAAAGCTCAGTAAGCCCCTCAAGAGTAGAAAGTGGGGTCCTAGGTCATAGATGGAAGAGGTGAGAACTCACTCACTATCCATATGACAAAGAGAGAAAATGTAGAATGGAGAGAGAAAGCTTCTAAAAAGAACAAAGCGGGGGAACTAATGGCCAGAACCACCTGATAAGAAGTCAGAACCTCTGACAAGAAGTGGCCAGCAAGAAATTCTTAGTTATCAATGGGCCAAAGGACTTTTGAGAACAGGGACCTCAAAAGGTTTTAAGGTTTTTTTGCTTTTCTATGACTTAAACTCTGCAACCAACCCAACTAACTGAGGTCTGCCACACACACTAATTAGGAGAAACTAAGATAGAGGCCAGATCTAGTTTTACATGCAATAGAGGGAAAGAAGCACTCTTAGAAGATGCAGCATGAATAGTATCAAGAGTTCAATGAAAGCAGAAACCCAGACCCAGAAATAGGTATGAGCATGAGATCCCCTGGGAACTTATGGAAATATTAGGGCAAGAATTGGATTTCTAAAAAACAGAGAGTATTGAGTTAAATAAGGGCTGGGTGATTTCAACTAATACTTAGGTTTTACACTCTGTAGTTTAATTGAGAGTCATCTCTCGATTATATTATATATTTTTCATAAATTATTTCATTTAATAGCCCCACACACTATTGTTATACATCATTGAATTGTTATATATCAATGTTTTCCAAAATATTTCTCAAGAAAGACTAGTCCTTTAAGGTACTAGATATCTTTAAAAACAAACAAACTTAAAAAAAAAAGTTGGTGGAAGAACATTTCAATACCTTTGTCAAACTAGTTTGTGGATGCTAAGATGACCAAAATGATATTAATACATGATTCTTCATAGCACAGTTTCTATAAAAGCTTTAAGCATGCCAATCTCCAAAAGGATTATATGAGGGCTGTCCAGAAAAAAAAATCAGCTATAAATGCCTCTATTTTTTCATAGTACATGGCTGGATAATTTCTGGACAGCCCTTCATATTTAACAGTATTGCCTAAATATATTTGACCACCGGCTCCTATTTCCATGGAACATCTTAGAAGACTCATCAGTGTTCCTCGGAAAACATTAGCCAGTGTTCATTGGATCAACCCTTGAAAAAGAGATCAGTCCATTTGGGGCCATAGATGCTTTTGCGAACACCTTAAGAGCTTTAGATTCTCCCCCAAAAGGCAAGCCATTCATACACAAAGAAATAAACATGATTTTGAAACAGGAATGCAAAGGAAGAGATTTTGAAGTTCAGAGGACCTTTAAATATTCGGAGGATATTCACCGTACGAGGTCTGACAACTAAGTTTTGGAACTCGCCACCATGTGCTTACCTTGGCAGCACTGTACAAACAACGTGGTAAGGTGTCGTAACCTTGGTATACCTGTGTCTCACAGCTGTGTTCGTGTCGACATGTGGCGGTGTCTTGCTGAGTGGTGTTCATCATTGTTGAGTGTTTTTGTGTGCCATCGCAAGAATGTCAGAGCTTGAATTAAAGCAATGAGCAAGCATTAAATTTCTTGATAAAATTGGCAAGAATGAAAGTGAAGTCAGGACATGTTTTTCCAAGTTTATGGAGATAAAGCCATGAATAAAATGCCAGTGTACAAATGGATTAAACATTTTTCTGAGGGGAGAGAGCACCACTGATAAAGAGAGGTCAGGGCAGCCCATAACAAGCAAAACTGAAAAAGACATAAAATGTTATTGAACTGTGCATCACAATTGTCAGCTGTCTGTGAGAAGCACAGCAGACCTAATAAACATCAATAGAGGAACAGTTAGGAAAATCTTAACTGAAAATCTTGACGTGAGAAAGGTGTGTGCAAAAATGGTCCCGAAGGAGCTCACTGATGAACAAAAGCAGAGGAGAGTTGAAGTTTGCCAAGACCTTTTGGAGAGGCAAGATGGTGATTTGGGCCATGTTATCACTGGTGATGAAACATGGGTGTACCATATGACCCTGAAACAAAGTGTCAAAGTGCACAGTGGAAGTCAGACAACTCTCCATGACCAAAAGAAAAGTATTCTGTCAGTCCAAATCAAGAGTCAAAAGGATATTGTTAACCGTTTTTGATATCAGAGGGATTGTTCATTATGAATTTGTACCAACTAGATAGTCAACCAAGTTTACTATATGGAAGTGCTGAAGAGGCTGCATGAAAAAGTTAGATAAAAAGGACTTGAACTTTTCGCCGACAACTCGTGGCTCTTGCATCACAACAATGTACCAGCTCACACGGCACTGTCTGTGAGGGAGTTGTTACCCAGAACACACATAACTGTATTGAAACACCCTACCTACTCACCTGATCTGGCCCCCGATGACTTTTTTCTTTACCTGAAGATAAAAGAAATATTAAAATGAAAACATTTTGAGGACATTCAGGACATTAAGGATCATACAATGAGAGCTCTGATGGCCATTCCAGAAAAAGAGTTCCAAAATTGCTTTGAAGGGTGGACTAGGCACTGGCATCAGTGCACAACTTCCTAAGGGGAGCACTTTGAAGATGACTGTGGTGATACTCAGCAATGAGGTATGTAGCATTTTTTCCTAGGATGAGTTCTCAAGCTTAATTGTCAGACTTCAGGTAAGTATGCCACAATTTATTTAGACATTCTGTTTTAATAAATACTTGGATTGTTTCCAGTTTTTTTTTAAATTAAGAATATCATTGCTATGAAAATTCTGGAACACATCTTTAGGTGCATAAATATACATATTTTTGTTGCAAAAATAAAGTGTAGATTGCTTTATTATAGCGCGTGCACAAGTTCATCTTTAGTAGATACTGCCAAATAGTTTTTTCAAAGATCTTGACACTATAGAAATTTAAAATTGTTATATTTTGGAGTGGAATAATACTTTTCTGTTACTCTCTATTTGTAATATTTCTCTTACCTTGACATTTACTTTGTTTAATATTATTATGATAATACTAACCTTCTTTGGTTAGTGTATGCAAAGTTATCTTCCATTTCTTTATTTTCAACTTTTATATAACCTACATTAAACAGCATATAGCTAGATTTTGTTGTTTTAGCCAGTTCATTATATTCAATATTATCTTTGATTTTAATAGAAATTTTAGCCAAATTACTTCAAATTACTGATATATCTGATATTAAATCTACCCTCTTATTACTTATTTTGTTTGTCCCACTTGTTCTATGTCCCATTTTCTTTCTTTTCTTGTCTTCATTGGAATAATGTATTATTATTATTTTCTCCTATATTTTAGATAGTTGTATTATATTTACTACTTTATTCCATATTATCCTAGAGGTTAAATTTATATGCGTTGTTAACTTATTAAAATCTAATATAACTTACCACTTTCCAAAGCATGGAAGGAATTTAGAACATTTTAATTCCATTTACCCATCTTTATGTTGCAGTTTATATGTATTACTACATATATCTTTAAATCAAATGACATTGTTTCTATTATTTTAATAAATCATTATTCATTTAGACTTACTCACATATTTATCCTCTTATTGTTCTGTTTTTTTATACCACTCTTATTCCATTTGCAATAATTTTCCTTTCACCTGAATAAATCCCTGTTGTGTTTTTTGGTTTGTTTGTTTGTTTTTTAGTTCATGTACACTGACAAAGAAGTCTCTCGTTCTTTAAAATATGCTTCCATTTGCTTTTATATTTTAACAGTTTAATTGAGGTGTAATTGATCAAAAAAAGCTGAAGGTCATCAGTTTATGTATGCAATTTTGTAAACTTTGACATGCATATAGCCATGAAACCATACCACAATCATGAATGAATAAATCCATAAATCCCAAAAGTTTCCTACATCCCTTCGTATTATCTTTCCCCTATCCCTAAACTTTCCTCCTATTCCAAACAACCACTAACCTGCTTTCTGTCACATTAGCTTATATTTTCTAAGTTCCATAAACAATATATGGAATAATGCAAGTATATATTATTTTTTATTTGGCCTCTTTCACTCAGCATAATTATTTTAAGATCATCTACTTTATGTGTTTCAATAGTTCATTAATTTAAATTGCTGAATAATATTCCACTGTATGGCTATATCACAAAGTATCTATTCATTTACCATAATGGACACTAAGGTTGTTTCCCATTTGAAGGTAATAAAAATAAAACTGCTCCGAAAATTAGTGTACACATATTTATATAAGCACATACTTTCACTTTTAGGTAAGTAGCTAGAAATGAAATGATTGATTCATATGGTAGGTTTATCTTAACTTTTTGAGAAACTCTCAAACTTTTCCAAAGTGATTATGCCATTTTACACTCCCAACAGCATTATATGAGAGTTCTTGTCCCTCCATACCCTTGTCAACACATGGTCAACTGGTTTAATTTTAACCATTCTGATAGGTTTTTAATAAGATATAATTGTGGTTTTAATAGTCACTCCTCTAATGATTAATGATGTTAACCTCCTTTTCATATTCTTATTTGCAGTTTGTATATCTTCCTTGGTGAAGAACATATTCAAATATTTTGCCCATTATTAATTGGGTTATTTGTTTCATATCAATTTTTGAGTGTTTCTCTTTTCTGCATTATGGACTGGAAAGTTCCTTAAGACATTAGCTAGGGTAATCATAGTGCTCACTCTGTATTGCATCTCTCAGGGATCGTGTTTCATTGCCTTAATGTCCAATGTCTACTAAACTTATGTTTTATTTACTATTTTTGCCCAGTTTCTTGTTGTAGTTCCAGGCAGAAGGGGAAATCTGGTGTCTGTTACTCTATATTGACTAGAAGCAGAAGTCCATATCTGATTTGCCCTAATTAATGCTTTTTTTTATCTGAACATAAACATTGTCAGCACTTTGAGGGTAACGTTCATTGTGTTCTGGCTTGCATCATTTGCATCATTTCTGTTGATGATCTCTCGTTTCTCAGCCTCATTGTTGTTACTTAAAAGGTATTATAAGGTATTATAATATTTTCCTGTGGCTTCTTTTAACATTTTTTTCTCAGTCTTTGGTATTCAGCATTATTATTATGATGTGTCTCTATATAGGTCTCTGTATTTATTCTGCTTGGGGATCACAGCACTTCTTGAATCTGATGATTAATGTTTTCCTTTTATTTGGAGAATTTTATGACATTAATCTTCAAATATTTATTTTCTGCCATTTATTCATTCATATTCTCTTTTTCTCTCTCCTTTTCTACTTCCTTCTTTCTCCCCTCTCTTCCCACACCTCCTTTTTTCTTCTATAATTTCATACATTAGACTTTTTCTTGGCATCTCATATGCCTTTAATCCTCTTTCCTAAACTTTTCAATTTATTGTCTCTACTTAGTCAGGGTATTTCCTTCGTATCTGTATTTCACTTGAATAATTCTCTCTCTAGCTGACTCTAATCTACAGTTAAACACACCCACTGATCTCTTAATTTGGGATATTGTCAGTAATTTTTAAATTTGAGTGTAGGAAGGGTGTATTTCTGCTTTCTTATGAAATTCTTCGTGTTGTCATATAATTTCTGGAACTTACATTAATCATACTCACTTTAAGTCTTAGTACTCCAATACCTATATTTCCTATTGATCTTTTTCTCCCTTCCTTCCCCCTCCCATTTCTAGCCAGTTTGTACCATTTTTACCTTGTTATATTTTTAATTCTGGGTCACACATTATTTTGTGGAAAACTACAAAACAAACAAACAAACAAACAAACAAACTTTAGGCTTTGTATGATGTTATATCCACCAGAGAACACGTACTTTAGCTTCTTGAAAAAAGTTAGTTTGGTGGAAATTTACCTTAATATAGTCATGAATTGAGTTGATTCAAAGCTGAGGCTGTTACTCTTTATTCCCATTTTATGCATTCTTACCAGGCATTTAAATAAATTCCTTTAATTACATTTATTTTCAAAATCTAAGAAGGGGGTTCATATCCTGGGAAGCTAAATAGAATGACAAATGCCCACCTAGCATACTATCTAAAAAGTGTAAAGTCTAGGAAAGTATGTGCTCTACCAAGTCTTTAAAACAGATCTAGTTCAATGTATAAAAAACAAATTTTACCTGTTCAGAAAAAACTTACCAATGATTGTCCTGATGACCCAGCACATTCATCACATGTGACTCTAGATTTTATACTAAAGAAATGATAAAAGAGCTCTTTGTCATTTTTATTTTTCTAACTGTGAATCTGTTCAGTTAAAACAGAAAATGCACATTATTTTTCTGGAGCATAAATAATTAAAGATTAAAAATAGGATCTAAAGCCATAGATACTAATGGGGGGGGGGGTGGCTGTGGCAAGTTATGGACTTCTTTCTGGAGCCAATGAGAGCTATAGACTCCCCCTCCAAAAAGAGAAATGTGTAATACACATTTATATTCAACATTATATGTACCATTTCAGAGAGCTGAGCCCAGTATTAACCCAGTATTAAGAGTTCCTGCTTCAGAACAAAGAACGTTTGTTTTTTATCTTTAAGAATGAACAAAAAGATACAATATTGTAGTTTCATGAAATGCTTTCTTATTCAGCACTATCAATTATGTGCATCAGAGAACTCATATTCCATATTTTGCCTTTTATTTTACCAGAGAATTGACAATCACGAAACAAAGAGAAAGAGAAAAACTCATTTAACCTTTAGATTTAAAAGTATAATAATAACGAACACCAATTCTGCCAGCACATGCACTGAAGGAGGGACACCTATCTTCCAGCAAATAAATTACAGAGAAGAATGGGGGTATCGGGGACAAACCCCTCGACCACGGTAGCAAACTATGAGCGTAAGTCTGTGTCTTACTCGGGGACAGTTTTTGTTAAGTCCACATAATCATTTCAAACATTTAAATTAGTTGTACACACTTAGAAATTGGGAAACTTTTTTCTGCCTCTTCTTGAAAAGTCAGGAGATATAGACACATTTGGTCCATATTCTATGGAGCGACTATCAATAAGGGCTGAGCAGCCACTACCTGCTTTCCCAGGCCGCTACAATCCCTTCAAACACCTACTTCCGGTTTCGCTCATTTCTAGTAGTTGGCTGACCTTCGAAGGCATTAGAGCCTGTGACCCATGATGGTCAGCCCTTGAATAAATGAATGTCGCCCAGTGTCACAGAACACTCTCTATTGAGCAAGCCTGTTCTCCCTATTTCCTCCCAGCCTATAAAATTACACTTTGCTCCTTGATGGGAGATTGCAAACTCATCCCATTCTCTCTGAATTCATCTCTGCTCAATTTTTTCCAGATAACTTCCAGCTGACCTCCCACCATGCTCTTCCAAAGAACAAAGCTTCCTAAAAGAACCAAGGAGAGAAGACTGTACCTGGAGTGCTAACCTCACAGTTAACTACCTCTATGGGGCCTCTATGTCTCTAGAGCACTTTTTCATCCCTTGTTTTGTTTGTCATTTTTGAATTTTGACCTTCATTAGAAAAGCTGGTACACTTAATCGGGATTCTTAGTTCTGAATGCTATGTCTGAAAAGATTATATTTCTTAGTGAAAATGTCTTAGATATCATGGTTAGTATTTGTAGCAGAGCTAGGTCAGAATTAACATATAACAAGAGCTTGTGTCAGCCGGGGTTGCAAACTTCCCACAAGAAATGGTCGGCTGAAAGGTCACACTCATCAGCTCATACCACAGAAAAATTGCAGAATCCTGAAAGATGATTTCTTCTTTTTATAAATAAAAGTCACTGATTTCCTCTCGCTACAGCCACCACCTCCCTCCTGCCCACGCATAGGTCTCACATACACACCTTTCACCCCACGGTCTGCAGCTCGTTTCTCTCCCTTCCATTTCAGTGAATTTGAGTTTCTTGCGTCAGTTCCTAGCTTAGTTAAATATGTGTTAACATTGTTCCACTTTTTTTGTTTATTTGCTTGCTCTGATGGAAATGCTTACTTAAATCATTAACAAGCCACTAGCCAAGACCTTAACGATGACTGCTGTTAGCACAGAGTTCTCACTTGCAATAATATATCCTGTGTGGCCTGTGCCTGTGGTATGAAACTTCTTCAAAACCTCAACCTGTTATGCAAATGCCATGGAACAAATGCTTCCCTATTTCAGCCACTGGCATGCAGGATGTAGTCCTGGCTTGCACATTCCAGCCCACAGCCTGTGGGTGAAATTGCCTGAATATCGTGGGGCACAGGCAGCTCCACACATAGATGCTCAGCTCATCCTGCATTCAACTAGAAGACTGAGCCGGATTTGGCTACTCAGTCAGCATGATGTCAAAATGACAGGTTGTTTTCTGTAACTTGTCCACCGGTATTGGCTTTATTAACCCTGAAGTTGATGAATGAAAGATACCTCATTTTACCACTAATGCTATTGCACTAACCCTTTCAGGTGAGAGTTCAGACTCTGCAAGCCGAGCTGTGTCCTCAGAGAACAAAAGATGAGGACATAAAACACCTGGCCACAAGCCTGGGCTTTTCTTTCTCTCCACTGGCTCTGGCATCACCATCAGAGAGCATATCAGTCTTTAGTTAGAAGACAGCTGACTAAAAGGTGCTATAAGTAGAAAACATTTCAATCTTCCAGGATCTCAGAGTGTCTCAGAGCTTCGTGTCACCAGACATAATGTTTTCTTAGGCTACCCAAAGAGAGACATTTGATTTTGCAAAAGGCAATCTTTTTCAGTGAGGTCCTACCCTTTGTCCCAAAGCACCATCAACTCATATTACATTCTGTGTCTCTAAATCTATCTCTCTCTCTGTCTCTGTCTCTCTCTTTCTCTCTCTCACTCCGCCCCCTCTCTCTCCCTTTCTCCCTCCCTCTTTACAAAGCATGCTGTCTTTCAATTAACATAGTGATGACCTATTGTTACCCGTTACCATGCTAATCCTGAGCTGGTGTGAAATTACTTTATAATAAACACTATGGAGTTCTGACTTTCAATTAATTTTTCATATGCTGCACAAAATCAGATTAACTCTACCCCACCACCACCACTTTTGACCACAGACGTAATTTCTTCCTTATGATGAAGTGGAGGATTAATTTATATGAAGCATATCTGTACACATTTGCAAATAAATGTAAAGATAGACATTATGCCACATTTGCATTGTGCACAATGTTGGGTCTAACGCAGTCTCGCTAAGATGATTAATTTTTTGTGTTCACTGGTGTGGGAAAAGATATTTCCAGTTGTTGTTTCTCTGCTAAATTCTAACTAAATGCCTCCACAAAGAATAAGCAAAGAAATGTTCACATATGCCACAATGCTGAGAGAGTGGTGCCTTCTCCCATAAATCGTACAATACCACATTAGGAGAAGCTGAAGGAAAATGTAAACACTCTGAAATGGAAACAATAATCATTAATACTAAATTGATTGGTACTCTCCCTGAATGTGCACACTGACATTCATCTTGAATGAATCGGGGGAGGGTAGCTTTTGAAATGACCATTAAATTGAAGGAATTTGATGACAATTTCAAGCAAATGATGGCTTGTGCTTCTTAAAAACTAATATAGCCCCAGCACTAAATTATATTTTTGGTTAAATAATTATTTTCATCTCTGAAACTCATTATTGGAATGGAGTGATGAAAGATGAATGTAGGCACACACTAAATGAACAAATTTGTGTTAAAAAAATTAATCATACTACCCAGATGCTGAGTTATATTTTTTCTTCTGTCAGTCTCCAGAAATCATTCTGCTTCTTTATTACTACAAAGTATTGATAGAAAAATTTCCCCAACACATATTTTCTTTTTTGACACCAAATGGGAAAAACTGCCAGAAGAACTAAAGGTATGGCACATATAAAAGATAAATGCGTACTTATCAAATCCTTTAAACCAATCTTTCATTAACAGTAGAAGAAATAAAGTTTTGTTCAGTGTAGCAATAATGAAAATACCATTGAGTTATTTTAAGACAGACTAAGAAAATTATGCTTAGCAAATACTCGAAATGTATTTATTTATTCATTCACTTAATGGATATTTATTTGATGCCTACTGTGTGCTAACCACTACTTTAAGTACAACTGATAAGACAATGAACAGACAATTTTTCCCGCCCTCATGGAGATTCCAGGCAGATGCAAACTTGAAATTAAGAAGAGTCCATCACTATCATCACGATCACTTTGAATTCATAGTATATGCTCACCACTATGCCAAATTCTTTCCTATTATATATTTCAACCTTTGTGTTTAATATTTTCCCCCTGGGTTATTATTTACATATTTTATGGATGAATAACTCAAGCTTAGAAGTTAAGTAATTTGTCCTAACCCTACAGATATAAAGTGACAGAGCCAAAATTCAAAACTAAGTGTTTTGGACTAAAAATCCTATGCTATATTATTGCCTCTGACATTCATTGTCTCAAAAGCATATGTTATTATTTTCTATGTGTCCAAATTTTATTTTTTACACTATGTTGGGTAAAAATGTGAGCAGAAGATACAATCCATCACTTAAGAAGATTTCCAGTATACTGGAGAAAAAATTACACATTTATGAAATAAATATTCTTAAATTTTTCTTTTGATCAGGTAAGTCTATAGTCCATGGACATGAAACGTGCATGTTGATGGGGAAAAGGGGTAGGATCATTTGCTGACATTTATCTGTTTTTGAATGGTGTACTCAACTTCACAACTTCATGCAATATAAAATGTATTATTAATTTAATAGAGGCTTTTAGAGTAAAATTACAAGAATATGACATTAAATGCAGCCCTTATATTGCTATACAATGTGTTCTGATTTCAGTTCCAAGGAATTCTGAAAAGTTTCATTCATAGAATTGAAGACATTCAGCAGCATAAGAATAATCTTTCTTTGTCTGTGAACTTTGGCATTTGAATTACCTTGTGTCTTGCTGTGACCCTCTTTGAGTTCATCTTGTTCGGGATTCTCTGTACTTCCTGTGCTTGCATGTCCATTCCTTCTCCAGGTTAAGAAAGTCTTCTATCATTACTTCTTCAAATAGGTTTTTAATTCCTTGCTGTCTCTCTTCTCCTTCTAGTACCACTATGATGCAAGTGTTGATATGCTTGATGACCCAAAGCCCTTTAAACTATCCTTATTTTTTAAATTCTTTTTCTTTTTTTGTTCTGATTGGGGGTTTTCTGCTACCTTATCTTCCTGTTGATTCCCTCTAATGTATTCTTTATTTCAGTTCATATATTCTTTATTTCTGACTGGTTCTTTTTTATGTTTTCTATTTCCATTTACATGTTTTCTGTATCTTTCTTGAAGTTCTTCCTGAGATCATTTAGTATCCTTATAACCAGTGTTGTGAACTCTGCATCTGACAGATTGCTTATCTCTATTTTATTTAGTTCTTTTTCTGGAGCTTTGTTCTGTTTGTTCATTTGGCATGTTTCTTTGTCTCCCCATTTGGCTCCCTCCCTATGTTTGTTTCTATGAATTAGGTAGAGCTGCTGTGTCTGTCAGTCTTGGTAGAGTGGCTTTATATAGTAGGTGTCCTATAGGGCCTGGTGGCACAGTTTCCCTGGTCACCTGAGCCAGGTGCTCCAGGTGTGTCCTTTTGTAGGTTGTGTTTGTCCTACTGGTGTACTAGATCCTTGGAGGCTGTTTACACATCAATGGGAGGAAATGACCCTCAGGCTGATTGGTTGTGAGGACTGGCTGTCACTATAGTGGAGGAAATGTGCAGGCATAGACCCTACAGAGCAGGATTTGCTTTAGAAGGGCTCTGGTGCCTGCCCAGTCTGCCCTTTGGATGTGTTGTCTATAGAGGTGGCCTAGTTGTACACTAACCTGGTCTGAAACTGGCCACTGGACATAGTGGTCCTGGGGCCTCATGGGAAGGGCCCACTGCAGGCCAAGCTTAGCCTCCACCAGTGCCCTGCTGGGGGCCATCTGGAATGAACCACAAAGCAATCCACAGATGGCTATCATCCAAACTGGGCTTGGAGGTGTATGGGAAAGGCTAAGCTGCAAATAGAGGCTGGGCTTGGGGCTGCTTAGCAAGAGGTATGGGGCATGCCAAGGCCAGGTGCTTCTTGTTTGAGGTTGTGAACTCCTGAGAGACCTTAGAAAAGTCTGCAGTATCAGCCAAGATAGTCCATTTGTATGGGAAAAGCACTGGAAGTGACTTGTGTGGGCCTGAAAGTTGGTTGATACGGGGTCTCAGGGAATCATCAGGGTAGGGTGAATGGTGGTAGCCAGTTTTATGGAGACTCGGTTATGGCAGCCAACTGAGTCTGCACGCTAGGCAGAGGATGGGCTCAACAAAGAAACAATGGCTTCTGCCAGCACTTCTGTCTGAAAGAAAACTGTATCTCCAGTCCTCATCCTGAAGCAAGACAATTCACTTCCTCCCTATATGACCCTAGCACCTTTTGAGCTCAGAAGAATGAGTCCATCAACAAGTAAATACTTATGCAGGCCCTGTAGAGGAGTGCCTGGGACTGCAGCTACCCTTTGACTCACTCAACCTCAATCTCCACTGGTTTTAGCCAGAGTTGTGGAGACTCTCTCGTTGGCATTAGAACCCTGGGCTAGGGAGCCTGGTTTGGGGCTGGGACCTCTAGCTCCTTCGGGGTGCGAGGAGGGGCCTCTATAGCCAAGATATTTCTCTCAATTTTTAATGGGTACATGTGGGCATGTGGCTAACCCTATCCATGTTTCTTCCCCTCCTACCAGTCTCAAAGTGGTTTCTTCTGTATGTCCTTAGTTATAGGACTTCCGTTCAGCTAGACTCTAGGTGATTCTCAAGGATGATTGTTCTATAGTTTAGTTGTAATTGATGTGGTCATGAAAGGATGCAAGCACAGTGTTTACTTATTCTGCCATCTTGACTGGAAATTCAAAAAAAAATTTTGGAATACATGTTCCGAACGATTCAAGTACTTCTCTGTGAGTTTATACTTACAATATTCATTTCCAGTTTTAATAGAATGCAGTTCAGAATACTTTTATCAGAAGGTAGTTAAAATGTATTTGCTGTTTGTATAGTATAAAATTTGATGAGTATCAATTTAAACAAGTTTAGTTACCACTCAGATTATCCATGTCCCAGTTATTCCTTTAACATTCTATCTAAAAATAACTAAGAATATTGTGTAAGATCTTCTAACACCATCTTATTTCTGCTAATTTTTTTATAGTTGCAGTAGTATTTGTTTTTAAATGTCAGTGCTATGTTATTCAGGATGCAAATATTCATGTGTCTTCAGCAATAAAACTGATCCTCTGGTTTCATTTAATAAACAAATATCCTACAATATTTCATGAGATGTGTGTAATAGAAAAAGATTTGAGACAACCTGATGGTCCAGCAATAGGAGATTAGTTAAATAATTTAAATGCATCTGTGCAATCAAATATGTATATTCTCTGAAAGTAATGAGAAAATTCTACATGTACTAATACATAATAATATCAAAGATCTATTTCTAAATGAATAAAGGTGCAGAATAATGTGTAAAGTGTATCACCATTTGTTATCAGATCCATGAAAAGCAGGGAACCAAAGTAGTAAGAATTTCAGTTCTCATGTTAATCTGCTTAAATAAATTCTGGCTCCAACTCCTACCAGCTAGATGACCTTAGGAAGGTACCTAACATTTCTGTAGCTTTACTTGTAAAATGGAATTAATAATTAAATACCTATCTCCTAAATGGAGAAGTATTAAATGAGTAAGTACAAGAAAAATGCCTAAAATGCTGCCTGGTCCCATGTGCTCAATAAATGTTAGTATTTAAAGCAAAAAAAAAAAAAGGCAAAAGAATTCTCAAATACATAAGTATGTATACTTACATATGCATAATATGTAGTTTGGAGGTATGGTGAATTGATAGTAAAAGCATCTCTGATTCTGTATGCCTCCCTGTACCTGTGCAAGGTGATTTTGCTGCTCTTCCTATTGAGAGGTGGAATCTTTTTCCTCCCCCTTTGAATCTGGCCTGCCTTAAATATTTGAATGTGGCAGAGGTGGCAGTTTGTCAGTTTAGAACCTAGGCCTACCATGAGACCTTTTGTGTTTCTACTCTCTATCTCAGGCCATTACCATTGCCATCATGAGAACAAGCCTGGATTAAACTGATGAATAAGAGTCTACCTTGGAGATTCTAGTCATCATACCTTTCCCAGACAAGGTCATCATTGGCTAGCCTCTATGTAGAATTTTAAGATGATCTTGTTATGATAAAGGTGTGTGTCAAGAGGGAAGGGCCCCTCATGGTATCCATTCGCATCACAACCACATAGGTGGTTCATGAAAGATACATTGAAGAGGCATAGATTAACCCTTTCTATCATTCCTTGGATGTGCTATCATACTGAGAGCACAATTTTCACATGACAAAAAATAATGAAGAAAGAACATGTGAGTTTGAATTATCTTAATTTATTAATCTGATGCAATTTTATTGCCTAAAACTTATTTTGATGTATTAAACACAGCTGGTCTCTAATATTTATTTTTCAACAATTGGATTGAGTTATTGCTACTTAGCAGAGTAAGAGTACTTTGATTGTTCAGAGTATAAAATATGGTCTTTATCTTCAAAGAACAGTGATAGAACAATGAATCAAATGGATAACCATAAAACAATGTAACATTTAAAGTCTCTTTCGTTACAATTTCTAGAATGTCATTTAGAATCTATAATTTTAAGTTCTTTGTTCAGCTTTATTAATATATAATTGATAAATAAAATCGTAATATAAAGTGTATAATGTGATAATTTGATACATGTATACATGATGAGATGACTCCACAATCCAGTAACCAATACCTAATCCATCACCTCATATATTTTTCTTTTTTGTTGAGAGCACAAGTTCTACTATCGTAATAAATTTCAATTATACAACACAGTGTTATCAATTATAGTCACCATGTCATATGTTAGATCCTCAGACCTTATTCAACTTATAACAGAAAGTTTGTACCCTTTTACCTACTTCTCCCCGTTTGCCCACTGCCCAGCCCCTGGCAACCATTCTACTCTGTTTCTATGAGTTCAACTTACCATGTAAATACTGTAACTTGTAAGAAAAAGTACCAGCTAACTAAAGATCAATGAATAATAAAAAAGAAATCATAGAATACCTAAGAGTTAATATTAGACATAACATTATATAACATTTAAAAACTAAAAGTAATATGGTCATTGCCAATAAATACTGATTGAGATTCTTCTAAATGTACTGAACTATATTTCAAAAGTCTGAGACATCATTTCTCCCCTTAAAGAGATGAACAATCAAACATGACTTCCCCAAAAACAGCCTTTTTAGCATTTTCCATGTGCCAGATGAATAGTACACAAAATAATAGGTAGAAAATTTTTTTAATAAGAGCATTTTCTCAGATTGGAGAAAAAGAGATAAGCCAAGTGCAGAAAAGTAAGAGGATTAGATAAGCAAAGAGATGAGGTACAGTACTGCAGGCTGAAGGGACAATGTGAACCAAAGGCTTCAGGTAGAGAAAAAAGTGTGTGTGTGTGTGTGTGCGCGCGCGCACGCGCGTGTGCATGTGTGCATGCACAGATATATGTGCATGCATATTTAAAAATCCATACATGTAGGCTACTTAAATATATACATTCATATAAATATGATGTATATTGATATTATGGTAAGTCATTTGATTCACCCAATAATCCACTAGGCTTAGCTCCTTGATATCTAAAACCCCATACTTGTCAGGAACTGACATGATACATATTTTGTGCTCAATAAATATTCATTGAATAAAAGAATGAATCCGAATAGGTATGAAAAACCCTGAGGCCCAATGTGTGGCTTTCCCAAATTAAGGCATTAGTAAAATGTATTTCTGTCCTCCTGTCTATGTCCTTTTCACTCCAAGTTATTCATGGACCAGCAATAGCAGCAGCAGCATCTGAGAGCTCAGAATTTCAGGCCCAGCCCAGCCCTACTGATTCAGAATCTGCATTGTAACCAGAGCCAGGCAATGTGTAAGCACATTAAAATTGAAGAAGCACAGCACTATTTTGCACTGCATCCTGGAAGAATAAGAGGATGAATTAGAGAATTCTGAAAGTTTGTGAAAGAGAGAAATGAAGAATAAATGTGGAGACGTGGGTGTAAAGCACTTTGGGGAAGGTCATGGGTTCAAAGCCAAGGAATTTATCTTATAAACCAAGGTGTTCAAAGTAGAGTGTCTGGACCCCAAAAGGTGTGTTAGATGATCAATACACTAGGATGTGGAGAGAAATTTCAGAATTCATTAATATGTAATTTTTATCTGAAAACAAAAAAAGGGATTTGACCTTACTAATATTTAATGTTCAAATACACTAGTGCAACAGAGGGAGCTCCCTGGTGGTGTAGTGGCTTAAGGCTTCGGCACTGGTGCTGTCAACGCTGCGGCCTGGGTCCGATTCCCGACCAGGGAACTACCCACATATAAAAAAATAAAAATAGACATACAGCAGGGAAAACCACAATTCCAATGGCCAACAGTGCTGTGTTCATATACTAGATGTTGAAATATAGGCAGCCTTTCCTTTAAGAAAACACTTGTATTAATTATGTTGTTTTCATTAACATACACTTCACCAAGTGCACAAGTGGTTTTAAGTGATTCCTGAGCATTAACATGCGCAGGTGCAACTGTGCACACACATACGTACACACTCACGCACGTTGGATAGAGGATTAAAGACACAGCACACGTGAATGAGAAAACAGCAGAGCTAATCCTTCTCTTAACATCTGATAAAAGCTCTTAGCCACATTACAAGGGGAAAACAATGACAATCTCACCAAATCTGACAAGGAGGCAGCCAACAAATGAAAAATATGACTGCTTTTCAAAAGAGATTTATGTTATAGAGTCAGCATGTTGAAAATGAATGTCTGGAAATATTTCCATGGAATGTCTTTCCATTGACCGTAATAATGCAAGTATGTCTTCTATAAAAACTTGCATATCTGCATATTTAAAATTCTTGGAAACAAATTTCTAACTTTAAAAAAGAAATTTCTAAATGCAATTGCATTAAGTTTAAACCAATGCAAAAATTCAACATCTACTGTTTAGTTTGCAAAAATAACTGATTAACATAAGGAAGATGAAAATTTATGAGCTGGTTTTAAGCAAAATCATTACTTCACTTTTGGTAGTATTGTGATGTAGTAAGTATAGCTTGTCTTAAATTTCTTCAGTTTAAATGTTCATATCCTGGCATTATGTCATATTTGAGAAAGACACATTAGAAAAATAATGAAACATATTCAAACACATTATCCTCTCCAAATATATTATGAGGACTAAGAAGTTTTATGTCACTAATAAATTTTAAATTATCATGTTTAAATATTAACTTTGGCCATAAAAATTAATTTTTACATTTGTGTATATTTTGCAATGTTTGGTATTATATATGTCATAATGTGTAACCTTATTTCATCAAATATAAATTGCCATCAATTAAAATAGGCTACACAATTATATGTTCCACTAAGAAAGAGAAGAACATTATAATTATAATTGTAAGGTGCCATTAATTGTAAGAAGCATCCAGATTTTAGAGATATTAAAATCTGGGAGAGTGGGGAGGAAGTGCACCTAGAGTAACTATGATTAAATTTGGCAGCTTATAAGAACAACAAAACAGAAACAATGTTGGTCTTAACAAAAAAGGAGTCTTTCTCACTCATACACAAGTCTGGAAATGTGCAGTCCAGACATATAGTGGCCCTTCTGGAAGGCACCAATCTCTTTCCTGCTTTGCAGCCTCCACCCAATCATCCCTATTTCTCTTGTCCGTGGAGCCCTTCTCTTATTTATTCTGGATTAATTTTCTCTCAACCATCAGGTATCAATTTAAATATCATTCTTCAATGACGTTTACTCTGACTCACAATTCATGCTAAGACCCCCTTGCTGTTACCTCCTTTATTCTTTTCCTTCCTAGTTTTCATCACAATTTGTCATTACACTTATGTCTGTGCCCCTTGCTCCCCCTAGAAGGCAAGGACTGTGAATGTTTCACTCTCTCGTACTCCGTGTCCCTCCCGGTGCCGGCAGGAATTACATGTGCAGTGAGCAGTTGCTGAAGAGCTACATAGCTAACAGTCATTGAGCCCGGACTGTGCCAGACTGTCTTCTAAGCTTTCCATCTTCACTTAAGGTTCAAACTCTACTAGGTAGATTATTAGTCTTATTTCACAGATGAATAAACCAAGGAAAAGAGGTGAAGTTATAATTCAGGTTCAGTTCATTTCTCAAATATTCTTGGCACATTTATTGAACATTGACTGTTGAAGGCACTCCAGCTACATTAGTGAACAAAAGAGACAAAAATCTCTACCCCCAGGAATCTTACCAACTTGTGGACAGTAAATGACAAGCAAGGACTTGGAGTGGGCAGTGACTCTGGAGCCTGAGGGCTTTATCCCTGCTCCACACTTCTTCCCTCACATCTTCTGAATGTCGTGAAGAGATTACAACAGACTTTGAAAACACCACTCACCTAACTTCAGGTTATTCACATATTCCACTTTCAATTTGTGTGTTCTGAAATTTGTCCTGATTTCTCAAAGAAAAATGAAATGTAAAACTCATTGTAATTGCCCACAGAAACTTATTCTTCTTTATATCCCTGATACCTCATGTCTGCTAAGCACAGAATGCTACCAAAATACACATACGCTAAATGAATGAGTGAGTGAGTGAAAGATGAGTGAGTTAATGGATGAGGAGCAATAAACTGTGTTCTCCTATGTGCACTACCACCTACCTGGCTGTCAGTATGAAAAGCTTCTTTTATTTTTTTGGTTTGATTTTTTTGGCAATAGACTCAGTACTCAGGTCACTAAGGCCATGTCTTAACAAATACATGAATATTTAGAGTTATCTGATAAGTGGTACAGTTTTCACCCCTGCAGGGAAGACAAGAGCATTATGAAGTCTCAGGAGAGGACAGAGGCATTAATGTGCAGCTGTACTTGACAACAGGAACCAGGTGATGGGGAGGAGGAGGAAGGGGAAAACCAGAAATGAGGGAGAGAGAAAAGAAGGAGAGACAGAAAATTAAAGGTACCAGTAAGAGTGAGGACGAATATGGGTAACCCTATATAGTGATCTTTTTATAAAAGAAGAAAATAATTACAGAATATATTCTTCACCTCCCTCCTTTTCCTGATCTTCTTACTGGTAGACATAATTATTTACATTTAATTTCTTGTTGGTTCAACATTTACTTTTATAGCTAATGAAGTATTACCACTTGGTTAAGTAATACTTAATATTTATTAGTAAGGATTCAAAGAAGATACACCATTGACTTGCTAGACACACTACCTATGTTTTTCATAACATTAAGAAGAGAAACATTGCCTAAAAGAAACTTCACACCTTGACCATATTCCCACCATACTCAATATACCTGATTATCACTGCATTCCAAAAATTCTGGCAAATTTGTCAGCTAATTTGACAGGTAGGATAAAGGAGAGGGGAGAAAAAGTGATCTTGCATCCCAGGAACTCCTTCAAGCCACATCATTTCATCACAGTCAGACCAGGAACTTCATCTGCAGGTAACATTACCTAACGGTCATACTAAGTCAGCGGGTTCACTCTCATCTCTCTCCTCCCTTCTCTCAATGATGTTAACTGAAAAGCACTAATCTGCAATCAAATCCCAGATTTGCACTGATAAAATAAAATTCTGTCATTACTGATGTTACTACCTGATTTTGAACATTTCTTTAATTGGTATATAGCATGCGTGTCATAACAACATATTAGTGACCGTTGGTTAAAAGCAAGGTCCTGGAATACTGTTTATATTTGCATAATTCTAGAGCAGTGTTATGGAACACTAGTCCAGTGAATTCTTCCACCATTGGTTACATATTTGGGTCATACCTACTTCCACCCTTAGACACTACAAAGAATTGCGGCACCAAATTCCAATCTCAAAAACAAAAAGGTGAAATTCACTCTTTTATGCTGTATAACATTCCCCATTCTGAAGGGAACAGTGGGAAATCAGGGAGAGGGGTGAAGACAGAAGAATATTGCATCATGACAGTCTCAATTACTTAGCAGCCCTCAGAACCCACAAAGGTCATTCTGAATCTCCAGACTCTTTCATACACACACAAAACACCAAACAACACAGCCAGGGCAATCCCAGCTTCCCCAGGTTCCCACACTTTCTAAGATGCCATGAGAGAATGCACAGCACTTAGATAAAATGGCAAGTAAGTGTGTGTAACAACCTTCCTCAAAAGGAAGTCAAGTCCTTTTTCCTGAGCAAGAAGACTTCAAGTAATGATAAGAAAACCCACAGCCTTAAATATTTCAGAATAAAGCCTGCAACCTTCACATAGATTTTTATTCCAGCTGTGTTCACATTCATTATAATCACTCTGGAGAACAGCACCGACTCATTTTAGATGATGACTACATAACTATTCATTTATACTTAATGAGTTTATTCCACCAGGTATATGATGAACTCTAAACAAATAGTGTCATTGAATCACACATGTCAATAAATTCGAGTACTAAACTGATGCCACCCAGCAAAGGTAATGATAAGCTTAAAGGAAAGAGAGCTGTGTCTAATTAATGAAAATGCCCTTTGTATTTTCTAATGGTTTAAACATTAACTTGAAAATGGCTTTCCCTGCAATAATTTACAGACAAGCACTCTTTAATGGAAAAACAATTCAAATTTATGTGCAATTGAACTACAATTATTTGATTAACTTTATTAAATTCTTGTTGATTCTACTGTCTGGATGAAGTGTATCATTTTTTATAAGTTTCATATGTTGTAGTTTTAAGTTTTTCAACCTTGTGTTTCAATTGATCCTGAAAATGTCCTTAGGAACCTGCTTTTGTGCCTAGGGGATGGAACCACAGTGTCTGGGATTTATTCCTCATTTCTTTCTGTAATGATAATCTTATTTTCATATTCACGAAGCACTTGAATACATTTCGTAGCAGAATACACATGATTCTTCGCTGCTTTGTGCGTAATTGAAACTATGGGAAATACCTGAATGAAAGAAACTCCATTCACATTAATGAAATCATATATATATGGTTAGGTTTAACTAGGTAGGACTGACTGACAACGCAAATATTCCCTGTTGTAGTTTCATGTAGCATGAAAGGCTTATATAAAAAAAGGAGAGGAAAAGGTCCCAAATCAATAATCTAAGCTTCCACATTAAGAAACTAAGAAAAGAACAAATTAAACCCAAAGCCAGTAAGAAAAGGAATTAATAAAGGTAAGAAGGAAAACAATAAAAACTAAAAACAGAAAAATAGGGAAATAAATAAAATAAAAAATATGGTTCTTTGAAAAGAGCAATAACATTTATTGATCTCTATCTGTGAAGAATAAAGAAAATATACATTACCAATATCAGGAATTAAAAAGAATATATCTTTACAAATACTACAATATAAAAGATTAATAAAGGAATATTATGAAAAACTCTATGTCCATAAGTTCAACAACTTAGATGAAATGAATTAACTGCTTAAAAGACACAAACTATCAAAATTCACTCAAGAAGAAATAGGTCACTCAAATATCCCAAATCTATTAAAGCAATTAATTTTGTAGTTAAAAGCCTTCCACCAAAGAAAACTTCACACCCAGATGATTGTACTGGAAAATTTTATCAAACATTTAGAGAATAATTCATATGAATTTTAGACAATTTTCCCCCAGGAAATAGAAGAGACTACTAACTAATCTTGTGAGTCCAGCATTCCTTGATACCAAAACTGGACAAAAATGTTACAAGTAAATAACACTAGCCATCAATACTCTTCATGAAAATAGGCAAAAATCTTTAACAAAATGTTACCAAAAATTTATTAACCAATATGTAAAAAGGATATTACATTACAACCTAGTGAGGTTTATGCTAATAATGAAAGCCTGATTCAACATATAAAAATAAATTTAGTTCAGGACATTAACAGTTAAAGAAGAAAAGCCATTTGATTACCTCAATACTATAATATATGTAATAAAAACATTTGACAAAAATTCAACATTCATTCATGATCAAAAAATAAAACAAAATACTATCAGCAAACTCTGAACAATAAGAATCTTCCCTATCCTGATAAAGAGTTGCTACATAAATCTACATCTAACGTTATATTCAATGATGAAAGCCTAAACAAATGCTTCCCCTCCAAGATTGGCACAAGGCAAAGATATCTATTCTTATTACTATTATTCAGTAGAGTATTGAAAGTGCTAGCTAGTATAATAAAGAGAAAGAAAAAAATAAAACCAACTCAATTGCAGATGGCATGATTGTCTATGTAGAAAATTCCAAAGAATCTACAAAAATCTCCTAGAATTAATGTGAGTTTAGAAAGGTTGCAGGATACAAGATCAATATAAAAAACAAAATCAATTTTACTTCTCATACTAGTATATGAGGACTCTCCGGAAAGTATCCAGCCATGTAATATGAAAAACAGGCATTTATGGCTGATGCTTTTCCAGACAGCCCTTGCACAATATGAACAATTGGAAATCGAAATTATAAAATAACACACTTAAAAATAGCACCAAAAAATGAAAAACAAAAATTTAATCTAAAGATTGTAATATACAAAATATATTCAGGTTATGTCTGCTAAAAATCACAAAATATTGATTAAATAAATATATATGTGTTGTATATATATAAAGTTTATGAATTGGAAGACTGAAGATAGTTAAGATGTCAATTCTCCCAAAACTATCCTGTATATTCAATGCAATCCCATTCAAACTTCTAACAATTTTTTATTGTTATTGACAAACTAATTCTTTTAAATAAGAATTAGAAAAATGGAATATCATATGCAAAACAAACTTATACTTCACACTTTATACTACTACTACTACTACTATTAATAATAATAATAATAATAATAATAATAATAATAATTTTAAATGGATCACATACCTAACTGTGAAATGTAAAACTCCAAAATTTTATAAGAAAGTTTAGGGGAATGTCTTTGTTATCGTGGGTTAAATGTGAATCTAAAGAGTCCTTAGAGTTCTTAAATATGAATCTAAAATAGTGATCCATAAAAGAAAAAGTTTATAGACTGGTAATCATCAAAATTTAAAACTTTGGCTCTGAAAAGAACACTGTTGTGGGAATGAAAAGACAAACCACATACTGGAAAAAAATACTTGCAATTCATATATCTGAAAAAAACTTATTCACAGGCTATATAAGGAACTCTCAAAACTCAACAATAAGAAAACAACTCAATTAAAAAATAAAAATGATTTGAACACTTCACTGAAGAATATATAAGGATGACAAGCTATGAAAAGATAGTCAACATGATTCATTATTAGAGAAATACAAATGAAAACCACAATTACGCAGATACTATTACACATTTATTTGAATAACTAACAAAAACAAAACAGAAAATTCTAAATGCTAACAAAGATAGAAAGCAATTGGACTACTCATACATTGGTGAAAGGATATATTAATACACATAGATCAATAAAACAAAATAAAATCTAGAAATGGATTTATACAAATATGTTCATTGATTTTTGACAAATATGCAAAGGTAACTAAAACAGATAAGAGGATTATCTTTTAAACAAATGATGTTAGAACAATGAGATATTATATGCAAAAAAAAAAAGAAGAAATGCAAAATGCTAGAGCCACTTGGCAATTTGATGGTTTCTTATAAAGTTTAACTTTCACTTACCATACAACCCAGAAATTCCACTCCTAAATATTACTGTGGTCACTCAAAAACCTGTATGTGAGTTTTTGTAACAGCCTTATTTGCAATAATCAAAACTGGAAACAACCCCCAAATCCTTCAGCTGGTGAATGGAAACACTATTCAACAATAAGTAATGAATTGATGATAGAACAACATGGATGACTCTCAAATGCCACATGCATGATGAAAAAGGTCTCCAAAAGGTATGTACTGTGTTTCCCTTTTGAAAAGGCATAACTATATGGACAAAGAACCAACCAGCTGTCAGAGGTTAGGACAGGGGAGAGGTATTGACTGCCCAGAGGCGAGGCAAGGGAATTTAAAATTGTACTATAACAAAAAGAGTGAATTTTACTATATGAAAATTAAAAATAAATCTATAGAGATAGAGATTAGTTGAATTTCATCTTATATTTCCATTTGCTTAATTAGCCCCTAAATATGAACTCTTTACTAATTAATCCATCACTATCACTGGAACCACCTTCCTTCCACTCCTTGATTATAATTATCTCCCTAATTTGACTTTTCTTTTTCTTAATTCTTCATTATCACCTTCCCATTTCCAATGACCAAGTTCTGCCAATTTTTCCTATGTAATAACTTTCATACTTAACCTTTTCTTTCCCATTTCTATAAACATCATGTTTCCCCTTTTCATCAATCACTATTCTACTAGCTAGTTTGCTTGCCAAAAGCAAGCCTTTTGACCTTCGGTAATATTGTCTTTAAATAACGTTTTCTTTTCTCTGATCTGAAATGTTCAGTGGTTTCCCATTTTCTATCATACCTATTCCCAATGATTCAAAATCATGGACTATCCTACATACCCTTTTCCTCTTTCATGCCTTAAAAATCTCCTTTCATTCAAACTAATAATACTATTAAAAATAGCATCTACTGTTTCGTTTATTATATGCACCATTCTAAATTATCTTTTATTATTTCTATTTAATCCTAATAACAATTCTATGATGTAATTCACCTTCACTTTATAAATAAGAAAGATGCCCAAAGAAGTAATTAAGTTTCCTAAGACGGAACATCAAGTAAATGGCTGACATGACATTCAAACTCAGTCTATCTGATTCCAGGTCCTATACTTCTAATTTCTAAATTTTAAAAAATCCTTCAAATTTTACTTCATTTGATCCTCTACTACATGTGTTCTCAAATCATTTTTTCTTCTTAAAGATTCTCTTCTTCCCAGCTGATCTTTGCCAAATTCATCAAAAAGAATTCCTGACTACCCATACCACCATTTACAGTATGTTTCCGTGTATAAGATGCCCCCATGTATATGACAAACCCTATTTTTCTAACCCTCTCAACTGGTTACTCCTGTGTATAAGATGACCCCCAATTTTTGGTCTAACAATTTTAGATAGAAGTATCATCTTATACGTGGAAAAATGTGGTAGTTGTCCTCGACAAATATTTTAAAGATACATGTTCTTGCCACGAATCACACATTGTTCTGTAACTGTTCTCTAAGATATTTCACTGATATTTGTTTTATTTTCTCCCACTCCACAACCTTATTTATTCACAAGAGAAAATAATGCAGATTTAATGAGCACCTATTATACCCTGAGCAATGAGCAGCATAGTTCCCTGCTTCAGGGAGTTCACAGCTAATGTCTTGAGAGCAGGAATTGCATTATTTCCCTTTTATTTTCCCCATCCCCCAGCCTCCACAAGAACCTATTATGCTGCATTCCGTATGCTTTCAGGATACAAGAGTGAATGCACTGGTTTGCCTGGTCACAAATACACAACATCTGAGAGCCAGAAAGGACTGTCAGAGCCCTGTGAAATTTTATGTTGAAAAACTGCTAATGATGCCATCAGGCCCCGTGTCCTTCAGGGGAGCAAATGAGCTCTTGAGGCAAACATGTAGAAGCTGCACACCATTTGCAATCAGAAAGGGAAGTACTGCAACAAGGGAATCTTGCCAAGCTCAAGGACTCAGTGGCTTTAATGAAGGGCTGGTATTACCAATGGAAATCAAACTTGCCTACCAGCTGGATTATCTCATCTTCACAATGAGCTTTGCTGGCTGAAAACCACAGGATCCAGAGAAATTAAGCAGGCCCACAAATTACCTGTAAAACATTCTGGCTAGATGTTAGAAAGTTGAATTAATTGCCTGAAAATAAATGAATGGGGTAGGGCCAAGAATCGTCTCATTAGTATTCAGCAACACTGTTGTCTTAGGAAAAAAAGGAGAGAAGGCAGGGGAGGAAGGAGAAATAAAGGGAAGTAGGGAGGGGAGCAGAACCGGGAAGAGTAATGAGGGGAAACCGTATTGCACAAGTGCATTATCGGCACCATTTTTTTTTCAGATTAGTTGGAGAATTTCCCAGTCTGACCCAGTTCACAATGTCTAGGGAGACTCTACCCATGCTTTGTGATGCAGCAGACACACCCTGGGGAGAGCAGCAATTAATAAAAGCGAACAATATACATCAATTAAGTACATGGATACCTCTCCTTTATTTTCCAAGTGAGAGTTAGCAGCATTCAGGTGTTTTCTTAGGCAAAAAAGGGGGGCAGGGAGACACGGAGAGAAACAGTGCCCAACAGGTGCACCACTCAAACATTTTCATCAGTGGCTTTATGCCAGCGAACTGCAGCGAACGCTGCAGGTGTATTTAATTTCTTCAATTAATAATCCTGTTCCATCTTAGAAACCACAGTGCAAAGCCATGTCTTGTGCTGCTCACCTGCACAGCACGTTTCTCCAAAATATACGGTTAGCGCATCGTTAGAGGGTGCTCTTTCTAGGTAGCCCCCAGAGGGAAAAAGAAGCCATGCAAAGACCATGACATGAAGCAAATGTCGAGGCTACCTTGGTGGCTAGACGGTGAAATGGTAAGCGACTCTCTCCCTGCAAGAGTCAGTTCACCAATAACTTAACTATTTCTTCCTGAAAACCTTGGAAACTTCTGTTCGATCTTTGCATTGCAATCACTTGCTAAAGTGAGTTGTTGTTGTTGTTGTTGTTGTTCAGGATTACTGACGTTCTTTTAACTTTCAAAGCCCTGCTGCACTGACTTTATCTCAGCCCTTCAAGATGTACCCCAAAGCTTAAAAGCAAAACTGCTACAATTGGGCTGCATTCCCTTGTGGGCTGCCTTCTTCCATTGTCAGGTGTGGTATCTCTTTTTATCGTGTGCAAGCTTTGAGTAAATCCTGACTACAATGCTTTTCTTCATTCTGAGTGCTGAGAACATGCCTGTCCAGGAGACTGAGACGTGCATTTCTCTTTGCATTTCAAGGAAAATTTCATCTAATTATTCTCACCATAGTTTTGATACCATAAATCACTTTAAGATGATATAAAGAATAAACTTATTATTTTTATGTTCCCTCTAAGTTCCTTTGTCTTTCAAACATCAAATTGCTTCTTATTTTGTTCATATTTTTCTGTTAACACATCTAAAATATACCTATTTGCTGGCAGTTGTCCTAAAAGAGCAAAAATATTCTCTCTTAACTATGATTTATCTTGGGCGAGGATGTCTGCTTTACTTTCTTTATATCCAGTAACATAAAAGTGAATATCTCTTTTTATTATATGCAGCAAAAATATTTTTAACCTCACTTCAAAAAAAAAAAAAAGGAGATTTTGAAGTGAGAAATCAATCATCACCAAATAGAATCTGTTTTGGACACTTGCCTAAATACTTTAAGATATGGAATTACAAAAAACAAACAAACAAACAAAAACTGGAACTCCAACTTGGGTTATAGATGTTTTCTTCTTTTATTTATTTCAAAGCAATTGGACCCAAATGGTTATCTGTGATTCTTAAGTTACCACATGTTTTTTCCAAGTAACAGTCTCTTCTGGCTCATGCATATTTCAGTTCTTGCAGGTTCAACTTAAAAATTCTCATTTTAGGAAGAGTCTGTCAGTCCCAGGAGATGACTCAAGTTTTCATGTTTATCCTTGAGTTTTTCATATTATTTTGGACTTGCTGAATTCCTTTATCAGTTAAAATGCTCTGGGCTTTAAAGATAAGCAAATTCATCCCAAACCAGCTTAAACAATAAAGAGTATTTATTAACTGAAGAAACAGAAAAAGTCCAAAGTTAGAGGTGCAATTAGGCTCGGCTTGTGCAGACTTGCAGTTCTTCTGTTTTTCTTTATCTCTATCCTCTGGCTCCCCTTCAGCCTCAGAACGGAATAGACAGCATCTTCTCACGCTCCGTGTCAAGGGTGGGCCAATTATGGCCCAAAGGCCAGCTCCAGCCTGTCGTGTGTTTGTATAAAGAAAGTTCTATTGAAACACAGTCACAGTTGTTCATTTATGTATCGTCTGTGACTGTTGTCACACAACAAGGGCAGAGTGGAATAGTTGAAACAGGGACCACTTGGCCCACAAAGCCTAAAATATTTACTGTCTGCCTCTTTACAAAAAAAGTAATGTACCTTTTTACCCTCTTTGTGGCTCTTTTGTGAGAGTTAAGAAACTTCTTTCCCACGACTGTCAGTAAACTTCTTGCCATCTCATTAGGTCATGTGGTCGTGACTAAACCCACTCTGTAGCCAAAATAATGCCGAACTATGGTCGGCTTAAGCCTACTATGGCCAGAGTATGGAGTTGCCTGTAGATTAATCACATTAATGGTCTGCATGGGAGAGGTCTGTAGCAGTAAATACGATTACTGCATCATTAGGATAAAAAGAAAATGCACGTAGTGTTATGGGTTTAATTGTGCCCCTCCCAAATTTAAATGTTGTAACTCTAACCCCCACTATCTCCGAATGTGTATTTGGAGCTATGGTCTTTACAGAGGTATTCAAGTTAAAATGAGGTCATTAGGGTGGACTCTAATACAATATAACTGATGTTCTTATTAAAGTAATAAATTGGAGACAGACTCACACAGAGGGAGAAAGCCATGTGAAGATAAAGGCAAAGATTGGGGTGATGCTGCCAGAAGTCAAAGAATGCCAGGGATTGGCAGCAAACACCAGAAGCATGGGCAGAAGCATAGACCAGATTTGCTCTGACAGCTCTCAGAACAAGCCAACCCTGCTGACACCTTCATCTTGTACTTCTAGCCTACGAGATTATAAATTACTGTTATATAAGCCACTCAGTTTGTGATACTTCGTTACCACAGCCCCTGTAATTCAATGCACATGAGAAGACAATAATGTCCACCACCATGCCATAAATGTCCCTATCTGGAACATGATCTGAAAGCTCAGAAGGAACACAATATCTCTTGAATCTATACATGAGTGACTTGCATGGTTACCACAGCCTAATAATATACCATGATAGAAAAGAGGACTTGTCAGAGGGGAAAGCATGCAGCTGGGACAGACCAACACACAGACAGACAAAGAACACAGCTTCAGGATAAAGTTAAATGGCCTAAGGACAGCGCCTGGTTGATCTTCGCAATTGCCTTCTCCTTAACCCTTGGATATTGTTTGATTTTTTTTTAACTCTCTTTTATTACATGGTCTAAATCCACCAATCAGAAATTTATATGGATTTAAAAGCACTTTCTTTTTAAAAATAAATATCCTGAAAGGTTTTCTATGTATTATTACTTATACTGTTGGCAATGAAAAAGGGAGAGATTTGTGGTTTGGGAATGAGAAGGCACTAACGTCAGTAAGAAAACCAAATATTATTTCTGTATTGCAGGCTTGAGTAAGAGGAACTAAAAACACCAAGCCATTGATGCTGTAGTCCTGAAATTTACTTCTTCAGTCTCTCCGTTAACAATTGCTTATGGCATTCCTATAACCATATTAAATGCCAAGAATACAAGAGTAAACAAAACAGACATGGTGTCAGTGCTCACAGAGCTTAGAGTTTAGTGAAAAAAAAGGTACAGAAAATTATAATATGGTAAGTGCTAAGACAGGAAATTTAGGATTCCAAGGTTACACTTAAGAGGAACAAAATCTGACGTAAGAGTGAGTCAGGGGCAGTTTCCTAGAATAAGTATTATACAAGCTGAGACTTGACAAATAATTAGGAATTACTCAAGTGAAAAAAAAAAAAAAGAAAGGTACGTGGGAGGCTAAGGGACGTCATGGGTAGTGGTAAAAGCCATCTTAAAAATCATAGGTCTTATTCAGAAAAAAATGATTGTCCACGAGAAGTCATATAATCACATATGCAATTTAGAAAGATGACTGGCTATGTAGAGAAGTAAAGACATCCTGCTAGGTTTGGCTTTGTTCTGACAAGGACTTATTGCTGAGTCAAGTAAAAGATACATGCCTCTCTGGAGGAAACTTTATCCCTTAGTTAAATCAGGCTGAGATTGTCAATTTAAAAAGTACCCAAAGCTTTACGCACCCAGAAGAGTCAAGTTACCATTATTTTAAGTAAGCCAAAGTCACCATAGTAACATAGTAAAGTGTTGAAAATCAGTTTTCATCATGAATGGGAGCACCAGGACATAATCTCTAGACATAATAATTTAAATTTTTCAGTGATGATTGTTTTTAAAAATAAAGCTATTTAACACATGATTTTAGAAATAGCGCTGCATGTAGAAGGTGTAGGTACTAAACTAGCAGATATTTTCTAAATTCCCTGAGGTAATCAATTACACTGTGGTCCCCAGTGAACCACACCTCCATGGACACTCTTCTTCCCTTGAACATGAGAGAAACGTATGTTTTGCTCTAACCAAGAGAATGTGGCAAATACGTTGGGTGCAAGTTCTGGGCCTAACAACCTCTTTGCGATTGTGGAAGCCTTGGGCCACCACATAAGATACCGAGCTCCTCTGCTGAAGAAGTCATGGTGGATAGACCATGTGAAGAGGCTACGTGGAGAGGAAGTCCTGAGAACACAGCGGGAGAGAGTCTCTGCTGCCCCAGTGTCCTAGCGCAGGCTAACTCCAGATGAGTCCCAACAGAATGCTGTCACATAAATGACCACCAGAAGACCCACCCAAGGGAGAACAGTATAGACTGTAGAATTGCCACCAAAAACATGGTTGTTGTTTGAAGCCACACCGTTTTGTTATACAACAATATATAACCAAAGCACTTATTGGCACCCTTTTAAAGGCTGAAATAATAATAGTAATAATAATTATTATGATTTATATGATTTATCTTATAATAATAATTATTATTATTATTGTAAAGCAAATTATTATTTAGTTCAATTCCTTTGTGTCAGAGATGAAAACTGAGAAGCAGAGTGACTTGCTCTGAGTTTCACGGCATCTTCTTCAACGCACGGCCTGTCACCAAGTCCTAGTCTCAGTTTTCTATGGTAAAAGGAAATAGAGGACATGAAAGGCAGAGGATAATGGGGAGGATCTGTAGTAAGAGAGGCAACCATAACCAACCGGGGGTACTGGCCACCAATTCTGGCCTCTGGCCTTGGGGTCAATGGGGTGCTCTCTGCTCTCTGACTGCACTGTGCTGTATAGTGCGTGTGTGCGTGCGTGTGTGCGTGTGTGTGTGTGCGTGTGTGCGCGGGCGTGCGTGTGTGCGTGCATGTGTGCGTGTGTGTGTGTACTCATAGGAACAAAAAATCTGGGGCACCTTTAGTTCAGTACGTGACTGTGAAGGACTGAAATTCGTTTTAACTATGTCACTCTCATTACCTCATTTCACATTGTATATTTCTGCAAAAAAAAACAGTATTTCTCAAGTCTTACAGGAGCCGATCAGTTTACAGAGTCAGTTGCCATCCACAGGCACACAGTTGACTCCCAACCGGGTAGCACTTGAGGAATCTCGAGTGGATTATTTTTCCCGGGTGAGGCTTTGTTCGAGACACCTAACAATAAGGTCTCCCAGGTTCCTTCACACCGGCAAAGGACTCGTGCCTCTTGAGGCGTCTTATAAATAAGTAAGTTACCCTATTCTCAAAAGACTCTAGATGGAAACACTTTAATAAAGCAGACCTAATTTTTCAATCTCACCTTTTGTAACTGAGTATGAATGAGCTATTCCTCATGGTCTTACAGCTTGACAGCAACAAGAAAGTACCAAATCATTAATTCTCTAATTTGCCCACATAACATAAAACCAGCTGGCTTTTAATATTTAATTAAATTAGTGTGCTCCCCGACTGAGTTCTAATATTCCAATTTCAATTTTCAGCACAAAGCTAATATAAAACCAAAGAAGCACCGAGTGATGTGGAAAGAGAAAATGTGACCTTGGTGAGATAAATGTGAAGGCATCTACAGATGAAAAGAATCCCCTTTTTTCCCCTCAAGCAATATAAGGTGTCCAAAGTTAACATCCTGACTAAAAAATATTATATTCTCTTTTAAGAAGTATCATCATGTGGTAAAAAATATAAGCATATTTCAGGACAGTTTCTGTTTTCACTAATTCCTTAAACCACTCATTTCATTTCTCATTGCATGACACGTATTGTACTGGGAGTTCAAGTGTGAAAATGAAATGCATCATCCCTGCCTTCAGAGGTACTTCTTACTAGAGACCTATAGTCAAGTGTGTATTTGAGATCTTGGACGAGTTTAACCTTTGACTTCAGGCCACTATTTCTAGAATGACTCCATGAACAGCACTCAGCTCACGTGATTCCTGTGAGGATTAAATGAGATGTCCTGTGAAAGAGCTTAGTACTTTGGAGAGTGGCAACCACAGGATGAGTTGGTATCATGAGGCATTTTACGTAGGTTTTTTTGTTGCTGTTTGTGTGCAATTGTATTTATGGGAGGCATTAGGGAAAGGATGGTGCTATGACTATTTTCTAATGAATCACTTCTCACTCACACACCGTAAAAATGTGCTTAAGTCTGGCCTCTAGAAATTCAGTCTCGGGGGCCCTTTATCTGCAATTGTCCTTATGAAATATTTCCTGCCTTCAGTAGCAGATTCAATATTCAGGGCCAGTTTGTTTGTTTTGTTTTGTTTTAATTAAATTGGAGTATGCTAAAGTTAGGTTAAAGGTTTTTCTTAGCTTTTTGTGGTGATTTTATCCCTGTAGGTTTTTATGACAGCTGGAGGTATTTTTTGTTTCTCTCTTTTCTGTTTCTCTGTTTTGTTTGTTTGTTTCTCTCTATTACACTAAATTGGCCTGATTTTCTTACCTGTTAGGAGCATTATTGGGCACCATGGTACAAAGCTGGTTGGTGCAAGTGATTGGTGAAGGTGTCTGAAAAACATTGAGTGTAGAATTGGGAAGGCAGGCTGTGGGTCTCACGCTGTGGATCTCACGCTGCGGTTATGTCTGGCCCCGTGAGACTGTTGGAGAGTGGACCTGGACCAGCATTCAGAGTCAAGTCAATACATACATATTGAAGGCGAACTGTGGGCCACAGTTTATACTTTTAGAGCCTTGGACTCATAATTTTACATGCTACCAAAATCTCTACTTTTTAAAGAATTTATTGGGTGGCATTGATTAGTAAAATTATGTAGTTTCAAGTGTACAATTCTGTAATACGTCATCTGTATATTACATTCAGTGGTCACCACCCAGTCTGTTCTCCTCCCATCATCATGTATTTGACCCAGTTTTCCCTCTTCTACTTTCCCTGCCCACTTTTTCTCTAGTACCACTGAACTGTTGTCTTTGTCTATGAGTTTTTATTTTTGTCTTGTTCATTTGTTGCTTTCAGTTTTATATCCCACATGAGTGAAGTCATATGGTTCTCAACTTTTTGTATCTGACTTACTTTGCTTAGCGTGATAATCTCAGGATCCATCCATGTTGTCACAAATGGCTCTATTTCATCTTTTCTTATGGCCCAGTAATATTTCATTGTATATGCATACCACAGCTTCTTTATTGAAGGACATTTTGGTTGTTTCCACATCTTTGCCACCATGAATAATGCTGTAATGAACATGCCTCTACTATTTTTCTGTCTTTTCTGTTTGGCTTATGGTGTGTATTCATTCACTCAGTTGCCCAGACAAGATTTAAGAAGCATCTTTGATTCCTTTGCTCTGTCACCCTTTTCATTCCATAGATAAACTTCTAGTTTTACCTCAGAAACAATTTGTCTTCTGTTCCCTCCTTTTTATTTTATTAGTACTTAAGGCTTGGCCTTTATACATCACAATTGCTCAATTTCAACAATATTCTATAGACCTGCTACATAAGTGTAATACCTATAGGATAAAGTACAGCCCCTTAGAATAAAATTTAGCTGTTCTTTTTGAATCCTCAACCTGTCTTTCTCACTTATCTTGTATGAACCACAGTCCTCCACTTCAGATACTAAATTAAGAAGCTACACTACATAATTTACTAATCCCCAAACACACCTTGTGCATTTTGCTCATGGGGTTGTCTCTGCTTGGAATGTGGATTTCATTCCATTCACTGGAATTTCACAAATTCCACCTAGTAAATCCCCACTTATCTCTCAAGAATGAGTAGTTTAAATGCTGCTACTTCTCTGTTGCTTTCTATGACCCTCCAAGGCAAAATCATTTGTTGCTGGCTCTTTGTCCCTATGTCCACGCACACACCATTGTTTTTTTAAAAGTTATGTAGCAGTCTTTTCAAGTAAATGATGAGGTGTTGGGGAATAAAATTATTCTTTTGAAAATCTTTCTATCCCCAATTTCTAGAACAAGGGCCAATAGCCTAACTCATGTAGATGGTCAACAGTACTTAAACTAAATTGTTAAATCGCTTATCCTTTTTATTATAATATCAGCAGGTAGCCTCAGTCATATAACTTGAATCTGCCTTTCCTGACCATATAGTATTATGATTTATTTTTTCAAAAAACAATGTTATTTTCCTAATTACAAAAGTGATATTAACTCACTGTAAAATGTTTTATAATACAGAAAAAATGTAAAAATGAAAATAAAAATCATATAATAAATCCCCTATCAGGAATAGTTAACATTAATAAGTAGTGAATTCCCTTTCAGCATACTTATGATGCATACAAATTTTATGCTAATTTTATAGTACTACCTTTGTCATCATTTAGGATAGCAAATTTACTTTCCTTGAAATGACAATGCATGTGCCACTATTAGCTGTCAATTTATTTCAGCTCCTCAGGTCTTGAAATGAGTGTAAATCCTCAGATTCTGTGTATTGACAGACTAAATTACTGATGCTATCCTGAAGGGAAGCTTGTTTCTATATACATTATTTTATATAAATTTGATATTGTACTATATAAATAAATTTTAACTGTTTTCATACTTTCCTTACTTTCTTACTTTATATTATATGATCAACCTCTCCTGATGCTATTAAGTATTCTTCCCAAAGTGACCTTTAACATTATGTGTCATGGGCTGAATTGTGTTCCCCACCAAAAATTTCTATGTTGAAATCCTAACTCCCAGCACCTCAGAATGTGACTGCATTTGGAGATAGAGCCTTTAAAGGGATAATTAATAAAATGAGACCAATAGACTGGGTTCTAATCCAATCTGATTGGTATCTTGAGAAGAAGAGAACATTTCAACACACAAAGAGATACCAGGGGTCCACAGAGGGATGACCACGTGAAAAGCCGGCAAGAGGGTGGCCATCTGCAAGCCAAGGAAAGAGGCCCCAGAAGACACCAAACCTGTTGACCTTGATCTTGGACTTCTAGCCTCCAATATTATGAGAAATAGATTTTTATTGTTTAAGCCAACCAATCTATGGTATTTAGTTATGGCAGCACTAGCAAACTAATATATGGTAGATTAATAATATAACATTTCATGACATTGCTTCAAATAATTTATTAAAGCACTCACCTATTGTAGGAAGCCAATTTCTCTTCAATCAAAAACAGTGTTGTTGTGATTGACATCTTCATAAAAGAATCCTTACCAGATTAACTATTTCCTTAGAAAAGCTTTAAAATATTTTTCAGTACATAAATAACATAAATTTATTTAGAAAAGTTTACAAAACAGAGCAAAAAGAGAAAAAGTAATATTATGCTAATATTGAAATACAAACATGATTAGTTATGGTACCCCAGTCCTCCTGCCCCCTCACTTGTGTACTTTACAATATGGTTGTAATACATGTGTTGGAGGATGTGGAGAAAAGAGAACCCTCACACACTCACTATTGGTGGGAATGTAAATTGGTGCAGCCTCTGTGCAAAACAGTATGGAGTTTCCTCAAGAAATTAAGAATAGAGCTACCACATGACCCAGCAATCCCTCTTCTTGGTATCTACCTGAAAATTTTAAAACATTTATTCGTAAAAATATATGCACCCCTATGTCCACTGCAGCATTAATCACAATACCCAAGACATGGAAACAACCTAAGTGTCTTTCAATGGATGATTGGGTAAAGAAGATAGGGTACATATCCATATGTGATAAAATAGTGTTTTTTATAATGTTGAAATACTAGTCAGCCATAAAAATGATGAAACGCTGCCATTTGTGACAACATGAATGGATCTTGAGAGTATCATGCTAAGCAAAATAAGTCAGATGCAAAAAGACTATAGCCACACAATTTCACTCATACGTGGAATATAAAAACAGAAAGCAAGAAACAAACAAACACACTCATAGACACAGACAACAGTATGGAGGTTACCAGAGGGATAGGGCATGGGGACAGGATAAAGAGAGCAAAGCAGGTCAAGGATATGGTGACAGAAGGAGATTAGACTTTGGGTGGTAAGAACACAATGCAATATACAGATATTGTATTATAGAATGGTACACATGAAACTTACATAATGTTATTAATTTTAAATACATAAAAATAACAAAATATGGTTGTAATAATACTTATGATTTTTTATTTTGTTTTTATTTTATGGGTTCATATTCTTTATAAGTAGTTTAATAGGTCTATAACACCTGGGTTCATTAAGGAAAGAGAAAGTGAGCTTTTCTTGAGCACTCTTTTCATTGTATCTGGTATTTGGACTTTGTAATAAAGTACAGCCTAAGTTGCTGGAAAGAAGAAAGAAAGGAAGGAGAAGAGGCAGGAGGGAGGAAAGAAAAGGCATGATAAGAAAGTACAGCAGCTTAACCTAGACAGAAGTTTACAACTCTATCATAGGCAGACCAGGATCCAAGACTTACGGAAGAATGGCCCTGCCTTCCATACATGGCTTTTACTTGTATGACCTCGGTTCTTACTGTAGCTTTCACTATCTCCCAGAAGTGAGGAGAAAACCAGGAGAATGCTGTCACAGTCCTTTCCCCAAAACCCAGGAGTGGTACACGTCACTGCTACCATGTACTCTTGGCCTTAACTTAGCCTCGTGGCCACATCAGCAACAACAAAGCCTAGACACTATACTTCATTTAAGAATAAAAAACAGATTGAAACAATTGACACTTATTAAAGGCACATCATGTGCTCAGGACTTTCAGCAGTTACATCGTTTAACGTTTTCTAACTATTAGTAGATACTATCATGAGAATGATACCCGCAGGTCACTGAGACTCCAGATGGATTAAATGACCTGACCAAAGTCACAGTTCCTCTGTTATCAAGGCAGAGTCTAAATCCAAGTCTGTGTGACTCACTTTCTGCTACATTATTGTTACATTTTCTTATTAACCTAAAAATTAAAAGTTAAAGACATACACAGGGTTTCCCTCTAAGACTTGTGAATTTTTAAAAACAATTCTTGTTGGAATGAATAGTCTCTGTTATGCCTCCAAATATGGATTTAGTAGAAAATATTGTTAGGTGGTCTTAGTATAAGTTTGGTCTCTAGATTTCTGAGACTACTTAAAGTAAATGACCAGTATTTCTAATCCTTCAATTTGTGCCCATGTAAATTATAACATGGGCACAGTTATTTTTTAAAATGTTTCTAGAACCTAGAGAATAGACCTTTTGTGACAAAACAAAGTGGAAAAAAATACTCCCCCATACTATTCACGTAATAATGGTGATATTATTGTTTTGCTAGGGGCAAGGTCAAAGTCATAATCACAGGAATTCTACCCTTTCTTCATATGATGAGAAAATAAATAGAAACACAGCAGAAGGTACTTGGTTTTTAGGAAAACTAATGAGGCGATCAGCTGCAGTGCTCTCTGAGAGGGGGAGATGGAACTGAAATAGGAGCACCCTGTTTTACCTGCTCTTACAGAACTAAAGCCTTCATTTTTGACACTGGACTTCGAAGGACATGAGATGGGACCAAAAGAAAGGAACATCATCTTTAATGCCACAGTGAAGTTTCCCCCAAAAAGGGGGGGTTTCTCCCAACTGGGAGACATGAAAGCGACTAGAGAAGGTGGCATATGGAATATTCGCCTTTTGGAAAAACTCAACCATAAGCAAACCCTTCCCTTATGTAGGTCAAGGGCATGACTACATTAGATTAGGTTACAACCTCTTCCTCCCATATGCTGTGTTGCTTTTTCGAGAGCTGCCGCAGCTTAAGAAAATAACCTTGTGCATTTCCATTATAGAGAGTGTGGTCCGGCCTAGACTGTCAGACAGCAGGTGCTCAAAGGACTGTAGCTCATCTCCAATCGTCTTTCCAGGGCAGTAGGCAGAGGAGGCTGGAGATCAAGTCTCTGAAGACAAAAAAAAAAAATTGTAATGTCTGAAGCATGGAAGCAGTTCAATGGAAATATGGGAATAAACTGTGTGATCTTATAGGTGAACTCATTTTAATTAGCTGTTATTTAATAAAATGTTATTTTAATTGTTCAATTAAAAACAATGAATTCAACATCCCCAAATTCACCTTGCTCCCCCTATCCCCCTCCACTACCACTCATGGTAAGCAGAGAACTTCCTTTAGCGAGAAGGAACTTTTTCACTCCAGACTGCAAATGTGCATGGTAAATTCAACTAAAAGTGCTGAACACGTGAGCAAAATGTTGGGGACTTAAAATTCCCCTTACCTCTCAGTAAGTGACAATGGTTAATTGAATGGAATACACAGTCATTAAGTATATTGAGTATTTTCTTGGTAATATTCGACATTAGCTTCTAAAAGGCTTCTACTGATTATGTTTTATTACCTGGTTTGTTAAGCATCTATTAAAAAGTGCTGTTAAATTACAGTGAATTAGCTTTCCTTCCACAGAAGTGTCACCTGTATGTACTTAACTGGCTCATCAGTGCCACAAATGTATAATTATTTATTGTATTAAGCCGTTTTGTTGCTTTTTACACATTACAAAGTGCTTTTTCATCAGTCTTACTTGAAAAAAAAAGTTAAATTATTGTGAAGTGTGGCATTGCTGTCTATGGTTGTATGCTCAGAAAATTCCAAAGTTTTTAACAATTTCTTAGCCCTCCGATACTGCTTAGAATGTTACCTTTGACCTACATATAGATCAAATACCATAGTGAGAATCTTATTAAAGCTATGGAATTTCTCCCAAAAAAATGAGTATAAACAGAAAATGTTACATAAAACTTTAGGAGTTTCATGGCTCCCCAGAAAGCTATTTTGTGGGCTAAGAAATTCTGAGTTATAGGATTTTGAAAAATCTTAATAACTTCTGCAAAACAGTCAATTTTCTAATACTCTACAGTTGACTCTCTCAGGCTTTTATGCAGTGAAGAAGCAGAGGGCAAACGTCTATGACCATAATGACAGAACAGACAAAGGTCATCTGAATCTGGACTCCGTTGGTTAAAAGAATAATGCTCCATTCCCTTAATATTTCCATATCAACCAAGGATACATTGTCCAGCACCTTTACTTCAGTCATTTTAGCTATGTCAAATCTTAAAGAATTAAGAAATCATGTCCTAGTCTGAAATTATTGAGTGCTTGCTCTACGCTAGACATTCGCCAAGTGCCTGCCATGCAGCACTGCATTTAATTCTCACAACAAGCATATGAGAAAGCTATTGTTTTTATCTCCGTCTTACTCATAAGGAAGTTGAGAGAAGCATAGTAACTTGGCTGAGGTCACACCGTTGACAAATGATAGGGCTGGCACTCAATTTTTCTTTTTCAATTTGTCTGGCAGCCAGGCAAAAACCAGTTGTCTTTTATCTGAAATTCTGTGAAGGAGGAACAGTTTTATGTGATTTCAAAGAAACAAATGACCTAACTCAATTTGCACCTGCCCTTGATTTGGGGCAAATTTATTTATAATGAATTATGAAGGAAGGGGAGATAGTCTTGAATTCAGAAAAATTTAAAGTCTTAAATCAAGCATGTAACACACAATCCCATTTGTCCAGGGGAAAAAAAAGGCAAAAGGCAGAACATTAAATCTTTTCCATAGCAAAATTATCACAAGGCTATGTGGAATCTTTCAAGTTTGACTTTTCCCCTTTGAAGGGAAACTGCAAATCACTGGGTTATGGTGTGGTATAAGTAGTGAGTCCATTAATCTCTGCTCTTCATTTGCCTTGGATCTGATCTGACTTCGAAATAATGCATCGCTCTGATCACCCTGTGCCCTCTATGATAGAGAGTCCCCAGAGAAAGCTACAAACAAGCGAAGAAGACTGGTGGCTCAAACCTAAAAGGGTCTGAGGGTGAGGAATGACAATGTTTGGAGGCATCCTCAACATAACTGTGGCACCCAAGAGAACTTTTAAGATATAAGCCAGCAGTAAAATACATGTAGTAGTGAATAGCAAAGCAGAAACTGAAAATGAATTCTTATAGCCACTCCAATTCAGCGTAAAGTTTTTCTCCTAAGGACATAATACCCAGACACCTACTGAGCATCTAAATATGCATGTAAATATGCACCACGGTGGTTCATCAAGTTAAAGTTCAAGGTTGGAGTTTTTTAACATGAGAGGCTGAGATCCAGAACTGTTGAATTGTTTGAAGTCTCCCTGAAAATTGGAGTTGGTCGACCTTATTTAAATATCTGACCTCTAAACTTCTCCCTTCTCTAGTATACTGTAGACCAGGAGTTGGCAATTTTTCTTCTCACAAAGTTAAATAGCAAATATTTTAGGCTTTGCAGGTGAGTCTGCCCCTGTTGCAAATTCTTGACTCTGCGATTATAGTGTGGAGCAGCCGTAGACAGTACTAATGCATAGGCAGGTGCTCCGGTGAGAGAAAACAGACAGCTGGCTGGATTTGGCCAGCAGGAGGTAATTTACCAACCCCTGCTTTAGACTAGAAATTTTATCTCTGCCATCTATTCATTACAGGTTGATTTAGTTGTTTAGTCTCTCTCAACTTCAGTTTCTTTTACTAATGAAACACACTGTTTTCCCAACAGTAGAAATAATTTTTCTCAGATAAGTTTATGGAAGGCGGTTTCCACAGAATATGGTTTGGGGAGTACCACTCTTTAGGTTTATACAATCATATGTAAATATGTATATATATGTAGAGTTTATTACATAGCTATTATGAGCTAGACACTATGTTAACTACTTTACACATACTGTCTATCATATTTAATTCTCATAACTCAGTCCTCATCGTGGATACTAGGTGATTCAGAGACATGAGAGAGCTGGCCAGAGCCCACAGCTCACAACTGGTAGAACTGCGATCAGTTGCTTCTGTGAGTAGAAGATTCACTCAATCCATTACAGTATGCTGTCTTTCCACTGTTTCTTTATTTTTTCATTTTATTTTATATTTTGTTTTATTTCATTTATTTTATTTTGTAAAGAACACTTAATATACAATCTACTCTCATAACAAATTTTTAAGTGTGTAATACAGTATTGTGGACGATAGGCATAATGTTGCCTGGCAGATCTCTAGAGCCTGTTCTCCTTGCTTCACTGAAACTTTATGCCTGTTGATTAGTAAGTCCCCATTCGTCCCTTCTCCCAGCCCTGGTAAGCCACCATTCCACGTTTTCCCTTTTATGAATTTGACTATTTTAGATACCTCCTATAAGTGAAATCATGCAATATTTGCCTTTTTGGTGACTGTCTTATTCTACATTGCATATTGTCCCTTGAGGACATGCTGGTGATCTTTTTTGTGGGGGGAGAGAGGGGTAGTTCCCTGGCTGGGAATTGAACCCAGGCCACGGTGTTGAGTGCACTGAAGCCTAGCCACTGCACCACCAGGGAGCCCCCCATACTGGTGATCCTGAAATGTCATGAGGACAGTAACTGGAACTTACATGGAATAGAAGTCATTTTTTGTGAGATGCAAACACTTCTTGGGACACGTTTTAAGGATAGCACTAAAGTTTAAGATTAGGGTGCACTCCTGTTCCATTTCTGCTTCCTTTTTTACTTTTAGCTCCAATGACTGATAAGAGGAATCTGGTCTTTTTACCCTTTAAGGAGAAAGTAAAGGTTTTCTTCTCTCTGATCTCTCAAAGGCACAGGCTATCGTCAGCCTTTCCTATCAGAGGATTCCAAATCCATGGATTCAACCAACCCTGGACCAAAACCTTTTTTTTTTTAAAAAGTAACGTTGCTGATATGTACTATGTAGTGGGCCTACAGTGGTTGTGTCTGTACTGAACATGTACATACTGTTGTCTTGTCCTTATTAACAATACAGTATAACAACTATTGATATAGCATCTGTATTGTATTAGGTATTATAAGTAATCTAGAAGTGATTAAAATATATAAGAGGATATGCATAGGTTATATGCAAATACTATGTCATTTTATATATGGGACTTGAACACCCATGCATTTTGGTGTCCACGGGGGATCCTGGAAGAAATCCCTTGCAGAGACTGAGAGGATGACTGTAGTTACTATATGCAGACTAAGCAGCATAGGATCACTCAGCTCCAGGCATTAAGGCAAATTTATTCTTTGTTTTTTTTTTTTTGTTTCTTTAACTCTTGGCATAGTGGATAAACTTCAGATTCATGCTTTCTTTCAATGCAATAAGATCCTATCCTCAAATTTGAGATTTATAGTAAGCACAGACAAAAGAAGAAAGACATACAAAGCTCACATTAGGCCTAAAATGTATTCTATAATACAGTTTTTATCAAAGTTTGGCATTAAGGGCATTGGGAAGTTCTCTCAGATTGGTAAAAACAATACTTCTTTTACCATTTGACCACAACTTTATGCATGAGACTCTTTGTCAAGGAATGCCAGTGAGGAAGGAAGAAGAGCAGTAGCCTAGAGACTCATGTAGGCCTTTTACCTTAAGAGCAATCGAAACAAAACAAATGAACAAAAACCCCTCCACTTCAACCCTGCATCAAGCAATTCTAATGGGCCTAGTTTCTTCATCTCTTCATATCATTTAGTCATTGGCTTTCACCCTCATATTCCCCTGAAACTACAACTGTAGTTTCACCAATGGTCTGGATCCCATGGCTTTTTTTTTTTTTTTTTAGCTCTTAACCCACTTGATCTTCCTGGATGAACCTTTTTTAGAAACCCTCTTCTCCCTGAGAGCACCTTCCTTGTCTCCTTGTCCTCTTACTTCATGAGTCAAAACTTGAAAGCCTTCGGAGCAGAGCCCATGATAGAAATGAGCAAAGTGGTCTCTTACGTTACATTCTTTCACCACAGATACATTTTGCACATGTATGAAACATGTAAGAATATTCATATCTCCTGCAACTAACACGATCTTGCCCATTGTTCTTAAAACTTGTGGCCAGCATATCCTCTTTCATTTTCCCATTTTTGATAGAAACATAGAAGAAATGTTTAACTTTCATCTTACCTATCCTGTGAGAAAAAACAATTGTCTCCTAGATAATAAATAACCCAGACACTTGGTTCCAGGTCAATGGTCAAGACTGTCACAAAGCAGAGCCAACATACCTTCCCTAAAGAGGAGGCTTCCATTCAGCTCTTGGTTATTGTTCTCAAGTCTTCTTACTTGCAGTAGATGCTAGAACTCTCTGAATTTTAAATGTTGGCAACACTGCAGGTAAAACTCACTACTTCTAATTGTGAGGACTGCCATTTTTGTGGTCAGAACCATACTGTGTTTTCACTGACTCCTTTTCTATCAGTGTATCTTCTGGTTCCTCCTTGAGCTGCATTCTCATTTCAAATGCTTTCCCTGAGAGAGCCCATCTCCTCTGCCACACCTGCAAGCCAAATAACACTTTGTTGTAACTTTATTCTCACACGTGATATTCCACCTTGTATAACAGTCATTTATGAACTTGTTTGATATGCCTCATATGCTAATAATAGTAAGCATATTATGAGTAGTGACTGATTATTATTCGTATGTGCACTCTACATAGCAGTTAGATCCATGGCTTTGCCCATGAAAGCATTGTTGCAAATATACTGTGATTCATTAGTATTTAGGTTCTGAATTTCTATAAAGAAAATACTAAAAAACAATGGCTGCTATGTCAAATGGTCCGAGGATTATGCAGGTATCCCACTCTGTATATCTCTATTCATATAAGACAATGGTCCCTGCCTCAAAGTTTTGCAAAATCCATACAGTGCCAAAAGCAGCTTTCTTCCCTAGGACAGTAGTTTTGCTAAAAGCAGAAGTATTTTGTGAAAAAATGAAAAGGGCCCCATGGTCAAATAAGTTTGAGAAATTCTGCGTTAAACGTTGTTTAACACATTTCTTTATTGCAGCACTTTTCAGTTTTTATTGTGCTAAAATGTACTGTAACTATCCGAAGGAGTAACACTATGCTTTTCAAATGTATTTGACTCTGGAACCATTTTGTGAGGATCATTATTAAGGCCTCATGGGACTGCAACACAGTTTGACTTGGAGTTTAAATGCTTGAGATCTTCTATGATCTGTCCCCCAGCTGTATTTTCAGTGCTATTTCCTACTAAACAAATCCTCTATGTGTTCCAGAACACACATTATTCTTTGTTTCCCAAGCATGGGCTTTCCCACTTCAGCACATTCTCTCTCAAAATTCCCATGGCCTGAAATACCATTCAACCTTCACTAAACCTAGTTAAGAGTTATCTATCCTTCCAAACCCACTTAAAGACATCTTTTCTAAGAACTCATCAAAAACCACTCCTGCCCCTGTTGCCCTCTCTTTCCTCTAAGCACAGCTATACTAATTGTCTTTATCAACAAAGCCTTTGATACGTAAGATAGCCTATGCTAACTCTGCATTTTAGATTTGCATGTATCTCCTCTCTCCCCTTTTGATAATTATCTTCTTAAGAGCTGTGTCTTTTTATTCAGGGCCTTCTTCATAGAAGAAACTCAATCAGTAATTTTCGTGATGTAAAATAATTCCCCCTATCTGCCAGGGATACATTCCAAGACCCACAGTGGGTGCCTGAAACCACAGATAGTACCAAATCCTATACACTGTGTTTACCCCATACACACATAACTATAATAAAGTTTAATTTATATGTTTGGCACAGAAAGAGATTAACAATAACTAATAATAAAATAGAACAATTATAATAGTATACTGTAATAAAAATTATGTGAGTGTGTTTTCTCTTTCTCCCCCACCCTCTCAAATTACCTGGCTATTGTCCTCACCCTTCTTCTCGTGACCATGTGAGTTTATACGATGCCTATGTGATGAGATGAAGTGAGGTGAATGATGCAGGCATTATGACATATTGTCAGGCTACTGCAAGTGTTATTTGAACGCAAAGCCTGAGATGCTGTGACAGTTGATCTGATAACCATGATGGCTACTAAGTGACTAGTGGGAATGGAGTGTCTACAGCTAGATGCACTGGACAAAGGGATGATTCACATCCCTGCAGGGATGGAGCAAGACCTGCAAGATTTCATCATGCTACTGAGTATAGCATGCAGTTTGAAACTTTTCAGGGGATGAAAATAATAATTGGGGAACCTAAGATGCATGTGATTAAAAATTCTGAGGTGAAGGGTAGAAAGAGACTGTGGGTGTAACTGAAGTTTCCTTATAGGATAATTTTCCCAGCAACCATATGTACAAGACAGCTTTTTGTCTCTTGAAAACAGGAGAAACCTGGAATTAAGTCTTCCATAGTAACAAAGATAGAGGAAAGAACACCTAGAAGGGGAAAAGAAAATACTGTACTTAAAGGGCAGGAAGCACCTTCTCAGGAAGCAAAAGAATGTCCACACATCTCAAAGCCTAGGCAATTTTCGAGGAATCAAATACTGTACTAGAAGATAGAATCACACAATTAACTCTTGCTGCAGTGCAGTCTGCTTCTTGGGAGGACTGGTTTGTGTTGCTCTAAATAGAGTCAAAGCTGAAAAAGTACATTCTTGGATTTTAAAAAGTCTAAAGAATGCTTAAAGGAGCTCTCACACTTAGAAAAGTTTTCCCTCCGCCTGCAGGATTTGGGGGGTCTTTCCAAAACGAAATGCCTGGGTGCTGTGACTGAGAAATAGCAGTGGAAGAAGCTGAAGTATGAATCATAAAGACCCCATATAAGGGAAACACCCAGGGAGGGATCACTGGGGCAGGGACGGGAGAGGGCTTTGGGAGAGCTGGTACCCTAGGAACAAACTGAAGACCATTTGGAGCCAAACGTTTTAAGTGAAGCCCTCGTTTTTCTCACGGCTGCTATATCCCGGGTAAAGAAGGTTATTATACTATAACCTAGCACTTTATTTCCCAATACAATAAATGTGTCACAATCTAGAAATTTATTTTGTTTACAGTTTGATTTCCCAGCCTGTTAATTTCTGAGAAAGAAGAAAAGGAATTTGGAAGTGAGAAATAGTTACTTATCTAGGAATAAATATGCATGAAAATGCTAAACAAAGGTGCAAAACCAGTATTTATGCCCATTTGCATGACTTTTACAGCAATATGAATCAAGAAAGCTCTAACATTATCATTCTGACTAGAATGGGTCAGAGAATAAAGTAATACATTTAAAACGTATTCTATGTATGAATAGATGCACATTATGTGGATAAATTTCTTTATAAATTAATTGACAATGTTTTTGCAAAAACTAATAAAAACCGTTTTGTAATCAGCAAAATTAAGAGATCAAGTTAATGCATAACAAAGTGAAACATTCTAATTTGTGTATGTAAATGAGGTGACAGCAACACATTCAATATCTGTTAAACTCACAGTATATAATATTCATTGTTTGAGGTTTGACATACAAGCATGGGTATTATGAAGGAGATATACCTGCTTGAGAGAACCCTAAGTGACATTTTTCCATTTCATATTTACACTCAGCTGTATGTGTAAATAAGCAGGTATTTTCACATCTCTACCAAATGAAAAAATATATTGCACCAGTTTGAGTTTTGATGCACGTGGTTTATATATGTAGTTTAATTTTGAAGAAGAAAATGATGGAGAGCCTAGAGATTATCAAAGTTATACCTGGAGAAATGAGAAATTATCACCTTAGCCACTTTCTCTGTTGGATAGAAGAAGTTCATGTGGAAATGCATCCATCTTTATATCAACAGAAAAATATACCATTGCCTGATAAATAGTTATGTACTGTAAAATATAGTTTATCTCTAACAAAAAGAAGTCACTGCCTTTCAAAGTCTGGGCATGTTATCTTATGATTTTGTCACAAATTATCTTTATTTAATTATTCCATTTTAAGGATTATTTATCCTGTTTTTGCCTAGTTGATTGCTTTTCTGTAGTGCCTTATAAATTGGAACCACTATTAACAACATCACTAATTTCCCCTAAAGATCATCTGGGCTTTCAAGCTGAAACATTGCACTTAGTTTTATTTTTCATAAAATTGAAATGGTCTTAGATGGCTAGTTTTTTATCATCTTTAGTTCAAGCCTCAAAGGTAAAAAAAAATAATATATTTTTTTCTTTTACAAATAAGTAATAGCCTGGCCTGAAAATTTTTACTGTATTATCTCAAAGGAAAGATAATGCTGGTGTTGGTTATTGTAATTAAACCCTTTGTTCAATCAAAATTAAACTTTTTAGTTAAAGACCACTGAACTTCACGAGTTATATAACAAATCAAGTTTCAATTTATTCAACACAGATTTTTTTCCTTCCCTGTGTTTAGTATTTGTCATTGAGATACATAAATAGAGAACCAGATTCTGAATAAATTAAGCTCAGTGATAATTTGTGGCAGCCCTGATAAATCATATATATATGCACTGTGATTACACGAAGTGAGAGGGCCATCACACAGACGGCTGACAAACTGCTCTGAGTCCAGCAAGGGTTTCATCTGCAGCTCAGCGCGTTTCTTTCTCACTCAGGCAAAAACATTATTTAACTAGAAAACTTTTGCCCAATATTTCAAATGAACTTTAAAATATTACCAGTGCCAGTTGGTATTCCATTATTAGAATTAAGTACGTGATAACCAATATTCAAAAGACAGAACTAAAAACTAAAGGTGTATTACACAAGGAAACTTTCCCCTGGCTGAAGTGGAGAAAAAAAATAATGACATAAAAGATGATAAAACTGGAACAGAAAACTACAGCTACTTTGTAGAGGTGTAAGGATGAGTAAGGTATTTAATCTATACACAGTGCGAGCTGCCTTTGTCAGTTTGGGTTGCTGTAAGACAGTACCACAGCCTGGGTGGTGTACAAACACCAGAAATTTATTTCTCAGTTGTGGAGACTGGAAGTCTGAGATGAGTGTGCCAGCGTGGCTGGACTCTGGGGAGGACCCTCTTTCTCTGTTTTCTTGTTGTGTCCTCACATGGCAGAGAGCTGGAGAAGCAGCAGACTTTTTCATGACTCTTACACAAGCACTCATGGCATTTATGAGGGCTTTCCCCTCATGCCCTCATCTAACCCTAAGTACCTCCCCAAGGCTCCAGTTCCTAATACCATCACATTTGGGGTGAGTTTTCAACATAAATTTGCGGGGGGGGGGGGACACACAAATATTTCATTCATAGGTGCCCACTGTGGATTTTGTGTAGGGACTTGTGTGATATCGGTGTGTTGTCTAAAGAGTGATCTTGCAGCTCTTGGCAGGAAGGCTGTACAGAGAAGGGTCTGAACAACCTGAAGAGGAACAGGAGTGGTTCAAGAACGAAGTAAAAAGTTGTTGAGCACTGATGTTAACAGTAGTCATGAAGAGGAAAGGATATTTTGAGAGATACTGTGGAAGAAACACTAACAGGCTTTCTATCTACCGTATATGAATGCATGAGAAATTTCTAGAATTAACAACTGGGGAGGTGGATTTGGAGACAAGAAAAGCTATTCTGCGTATCAGTTGAGATTCTCTCAATTGTGCTACAGTAACAGAGTTCCTAAATCTATGCTTAAAACAGCAAAGTTGTTGTTGTTTTGTTGATATTGTTTGTGTTTCCTTCTCAGACTACAGGCCCATGGTGGTCAGCTGGGTCCCTGCTTTTTTTATCAGCCTCACTGTGGGACATGCAGCACGGGGCGACATGCAGCACGGGGGGACATGCAGCCCTGGGGGACATGCAGCACAGGGGGACATGCAGCACGGGGGGACATGCAGCACGGGGGGACATGCAGTCCTGGGGGACATGCAGCACTGCTGATAACTGCTGCAGAAGGAAAAGAGATGAGGGAAGCATACATTGTCCCTTAAAGCTTCTATATGGAAAGAACACACAAGACTTTCTGTCACATTTCATTAGGTAAAGGAAGTCCCATGGTTCCACCTGACTTCAAGGGGATGGATATTGGATATTAGTAGTACAATCTACCACTTTCTCTTTTTATAATAGCCTTGAGCATTTGATGTGTAAAAACATTTTTTTCTAGACTATGTCCTACAAAACTTGAAAAGCAAAATTATTTCCTTCTTCTCTTAGATGACAAATATAGAGCAATGTAGAAAAGAATAGAATTGTAATTAAATAATGATGTTCCTAGCTATGTACAGTTGGTTTTATAAATAGTCAGTCTCCAAAATATTTGGGTTGCCACTTAAGAGAGCTTTCTACAAATCAGTTTCTTATGACTGCTGCAACAAATTTCTACATACTTGTTGACTTAAAATATCTGTTCTCTCATAGTTATGGAGGCCAAAAATTCAAAATCAGCTTTATTGGGTTAAATTTAAGGAGGCAGCAGAGCCATTCTCCTTTGGGAGGCTCTAGAGAGAATAGGTTACTCGCCTGTACCAGCTTGTGGTGGCTGCCAGCAGTCCTTGCATCTTGGTTGCAGTGCTTTGGGCTCTACATCCATGGTCATGTTGTCTGTCTTCTTCTGTAGGAACTCCCCCTTTGCCTCCCTGTTTTAAGAACTCCTATAATTACATTGGGTCCTCTCATATAATTCAGAGTAATTTCACCATCTCAAGGTCCTTAACCTAATTATCTCTACAAGTCTCTTTTGCCACATGAGGTAATATTCACAGGTTCCAGTAATTAGGACCTGGGTATCTTTGGGGGCCATTATTCAGCCTACCATTACTTCTTGTGGTTCCCATTGTGTTTAGCTAAGCACATGGAAGAAAATCAATCAAAGCACCATTAGTATATTTGAAAATGCCAGGTATGAGAAGACTCTAAAAGGAATATTCTAATTTGGGAAAAGAGGATATAACTTTGTGTAGGAGTTAAGGAAGAATGGTCAACCATGCTTTGGGAATAATTGGTCAAATATGGTTCTTGGAAGAGGGAGGATTTCTCCTGGGAATTAGCAGCCATTGTTTGCCTGTGTGGCCTGTACCCAGATGGGAGGGAACAGTCAGAACCTGAGATCATCTGCAAGATCCACTTGCAGGTAGAGGCTAGATGTGAGGGCCACAGTGAAAAAAACACATGTTTTCCACATCTCTTACAAGCATAGCACGGACAAAAAATTAATCTGATTTTGTTCATGGACTTTCAATTGTAGAAAAGTCATTGTCTAGGGAATGGAGGGACTTGCCCTGCTATCCAGCAAGTTTCTGCATAAGCTTCAATCTTTACGGGCTGAACCTTTTGTCATATTGCTCTGAGGAGAAAGAAACACAAAAAAGCCAGGCATTTATACATTAGACAAGCCAAAGAGCTTTCTGTGCAAGAAAATAATAGATTTAGAAAAGCAGAAAGTAACAAAAAGAGGGCAGATTGAAGAACAAATGGGAGAAATGGGAAAAGATCATTTTAAATAATTTTTTTGTTAAGAATGTAATTGTTATTTACTCTTCTAAGACTTCAGAAGATGCAAGGTCTGTCCAGAAAAAATCCATCCATTGGCAGTATTACAAGAACTGTCCAAGAACAAACACAATCTTACAGTTTGTCTATTTATATGAGCAAACTTATCATTTGAACTTTTCCTTCATTGCTTGTTGGCTCTAACTATGACTGTTTGCTAAGTAGTTAACTGTTTTAGGATCCTTCCCTGAGTGTTCTGGTGTGGCCAGTGCATGACACCGATGTAACAGGGCAGCTGAGGCAAGCGGACTGGAGTGCACGTGCGTGAACAATGACGCCTTCTCCGCACTGGTCAGGGGGGCGCTAGAGGCCATTGAGTGACACCTGTCCTGGGCAACCACCGCATTTAAAGCGACTGAGCCAGGAGAGCAACGGATCTGCATCAAATTGTGCATTAAGGTTGACCATTCCTCCGTGGAAGCTGTTTGGATGATTAATAAGGCTTTGGGGGATGACGCAATGAGTGCTGTGCATATAAAAGTGTGGCACAAACACTGCAAAGATGATCAAGAATCTGTCGAAAGTGATCCATGTTCTAGAAGACCTGCAGCAGGCAGAACACCCGCGAATGTGCAATCAACAAAGGTGCCTGCTTTAAAAGGGACTGAGACGTCATTGTCCTATGTACAATATTTTTTGTATCTTTTATCTTCATCAATAAATATCTCTATTTTTCATAATACAGGGCTGGATACTTTCCAGATAGACTTTGTATATACATTGCCAAGACTAGATGCAAATTCCCTACACAGAAACTTTCCACTAATTTTATCTGTTTTTATACACTAAAATCTGTGGAATGCTATATTCCAAATTCCAGTAACTCTTCTTTATGTGACATGTTTGAGGTTATATTCTTCCTCATTAGGCAGGTGTTTTCCAATTATAATCTTCTCTCTCTCTCTCTCTCTCTCTCTCTCTCTCTCTCTCACTCTTACATGTAAAAACTTGATAGTGTTTGTGTATAAAACCATGTGGGGCATTGCACCATATCTGAATGGCCACACCAGAACAACCAAGGAAGGATCCTAAAACAGTAACTACTTAGCAAACAGTCATAGTTAGAGCCAACAAGCAATGAAGCAAAAGTTCAAATGATAAGTTTGCTCATATAAATAGACAAACTGTAAGATTGTATTTGTTCTTAGAAATTTTATCTATCCTGAATTCAAGGGATGTGAGTGAATATTATATTCTAATCACATTCTTAACAATCTCTTTCATTCTGTGTAAATCATCACACAAAACATTGTGCATGGAGTAAAGATGATTAGACTCTGCCTAGGTTTGGAGGGAAAGTCCACTCTGAGAAGCAACTGGATCACTGAGATCTTCAACTATATGTGATAACATCTATTATCTTTTTGAACTTTTCTAGAGATTTGTTTACAGTCTTCAATAATCATTATCTTAGTTGGAGCTCACAAAATCCCCAGGAGTTAGAATAGCCACTGAGCCCTTTTTGGTAAAGAAAGAATGCTCAGAAAAGAGATGTCATTTTTGTTCATTTGCAGAGCCAGTTCTAGAACCCAGGTGTCCTTCTACTGCCCCATACCGCCCCAGAACTAACTCTCTATAAAATTGGCATTGTCTTTTTGGACTGGCTGAGAGCTCAGACTTACAAAGTTTCAGGGGCATACATCAATTTCACAATCCTTATAACTGTTCTGAAAAATTCATTTGAAAATTAGTATCTGAATATAAAGTCAGTGCTGGTCAGAAATAATTTTTGGGTTGGCAAGGGGCAGACATCTAGTCTCTTTTACGATGCAAGAGACCCTAGTGCTATCTAGTTTGATTTTCCATGCAACTCAAGTGCACATTCATACCACTCAGATTTTGAATCCAAACGAAACCCAAGAAGTATTTCAAGCAACCTTTTTAAATAATTCGTTACAGTAGCCTCTTCATATGCCAGAGAAACCATTTAGCAGATTGTTCTGAATTTATTAAATATTTTTAAGAAAGTGGAAATTCAATATGTATATATAATTAAGAAAAATTGCTATTTAACAATACTGCAGTTTGGGCATTATGTTATATTCCCAATAACTCTTTTTGGTTATTTTCAGATTAAAGTCTTAAATGTTCCCAGTTAAACTGTGGATGTGAAAATAACTTTATGTGCAAATAGCAAATAATAGTGAGTAGATAACAGCTTTAACATGAGGTAGACACTCGTAATGACTATCGACCTCCCACTTATACACACACATACCACACACATAATCTCCACCTCATTCCTTACTCTATTTATTGTGCAATATATTTTCTGCATTGATTATTATATGCTAATGGGCTGTGTAATATCCTTTCCAGATTTTGTTCTGGGTAGTTTATAAAAATGAATAGATTCAATTATATAAAAAGAATTAAGTCTTTGCCTACTGCTGTTTATTTTAATTGTAAGTAGTTAAGAATATACAATTTGCATTTCTTGGTTTGCATCTAAGCTATGTGTAGAATCTGATTACCATTAATAACTTTGTATATTACTTTTGCATTATAGGTAGGATAGGATGTGAATTTTTGAGGTTATTTTGCACACATTTTAGTCATAGCACATTAATAAGTATTTACCATCTACAGATGTGGCAGTTGGAGAAAAGAAGTTTTATTCATTTAGTCATCCACTTCACAAACATGTAGTGCTTGCCAACTACATACCAGGCATTGTTTCAGGCACTGATGATACATCAGTGGGAAAAAAAAAGATAAATATTCCTGCTATGATGGAGCATCCTTTCGAATTGGGGAAGACAGACAACAACTAAACAAACAAGTAAAATAATATAGTATGTCAGATGGTGATACAGACTAAAGATGAAACTAAGGCACAAAAAGAGCTGGGAAGTTTCAAGGGTAGATCAGCTGCTCCAATTTTAAATAAGTTGGTGATCTTCCTGAGATGATACTGTTTCTGAATAATCCCAAGGAAGCTGAGGAAGCTATCTTGGGAAACTTGCAGGCAGGGGGAATAATAAGAGCAAAGGCCCTGAGGCAGAAATGTGAATGATGTCCTAAGGCTAAACCAGAGGCAGCCTGCCCAGACTAGAGTGAGCAAAGGAAAGAGTAATCAGAGATAAGGACAAGAGAGGTAATGGTGAAAATTACGTAGTTTTGTACGCTACTTCTAAGTACTTTGGTACTTAGTGAAACACAAATACATGTCTCATATTCATTTGAAATTTAATGTAAGTTTGGTGATGCTCTGGGCAGCTAGAGCTGACTTCTGCATGGTGAATCAGGGATGCAGAATGCTTCTATTTGTTGCTTTATTTCAATGCTCAGCGGACATATTTGCTGACAAGGGTAAAAAGAATTGGAAGGTCCACAGGGGACTTTTGCTTCTTCTATTCAAACTTCATTGCCAAGAACCAGTCAGGAGCCCCCAGAAATGTAGGCCTCCCAGGAGAGAAGGAAAACCAATTTCAATGAGCATAGTGTCCACTATTGTGGGCAACTGTAGAAGCAGTAGAGCCAGGTAAGAGAATATTGCAATAATCCTGAAAAGATGAGAACTGCTTGAACCATGCTGGTAGCAGGAGTCAGATTCTGGATATATTTTAAAGGTAGAAACAATAGGATATACTGATGGGTTCAATGGGGGATTTAAGAAAGAAGGTAAATTAAAAAGATGTAGTTGCCATGTACTGATTAGAGACTTCAGGAGTAATATGTTCAAGGGGGAATAGCAAGAGTTTGGTTTTGAAGCACTAAATTTTTAGTGGGACATTCAAATTGAGATGTTGAGCAGACAACTGGGTGTGTCTGGAGTTTGAAGAGAGATGAGTTTAGTAATCATCACCATATAGATAGTGTTCACAGCCATGTAACACAAGGGAGATACTTAAGAGTGGATGTACATAGAACAAAGGTCCAAGGACTGAGCTCTGGGGCAGTCCAATGTGTATAAGTATGGCAAATGAGTAAGACAGACAAAGAGCTTGAGAACGAGCAGCTATGAATTAGGAGAAAAATGAGCTTAGTGTCTACTATTGCGGGCAAATGTAGAAACAGCAAAGCCAGGTACGAGAATATTGCAATGATTCTGTTTCAGGAACTAAGTGACAAATGTGTTGAAAGGAGAGTTATCAACAGTGTGACATCCTGCTATTAGATCAAGTTAGATAAGGGCTAATAAGTTGTCATTGAATTTAGCAACAAGAAGGTCATTGCTAACCTTGACAAGAGCGGTTCTGAGAAATGGTGAAGAAAAAGCCAACTGGAGTCTTTCAGGAGCAGAAACATGGGGTGGTAGTTGAAGTAGGGTGTGGAAGCACCATGTAGCTGTGTGCTGATGCGAATGATGCGACAGACTGAGAACAGAAGACTGCACGGAAGGTGTGGGGAAAGCCCTGGGTCATGTCTCTCGTGGATTAGAAGGAATAGGACCTGAGGCCTTGGTGTGGGGGTCCATCTTTGAAAAAAACACAGTAGCTTCATTCACTGAAGTAGAAAGAAGTCGAAGTGTCTGGTCACAAGTGCAGGCTGCTCTGAGGGACTGCTTAAGGTCGTGTTCTTAAAGTTAGACCAGTCAGGGAGCTGGTGTGGTCTTCTGAAGCTCCTGTCAGCTGCACAGGTACAGGGCCAGGTGTGAGAAAGGAAGCTGGGCTTTAAGAAGTCTCACGTTCATTGATCACGACGTTGCCATGTCATACTGTTGATGATTTTAAGTGTGTCCTTTCCCACAGACGCTCTTGAGATTGGTGAATCTCTGTAGATTTTGCCTCTCCCACATTCGAGTCTAACTTTACTTGTTCTACTCCTTTGGGTTCAAACCCAGTAGCTATACCTGGTTTCCCCTTAGCCCCCACCTCCTTTGCCAAGAGTTTATCATATTTCTACTTGACCTCTGAGGCACATGGTTCCAATTCTCCTCATGTACAATCTCAGCAGCCCCTGCCCCAGCTCCCAATCTCTCCACCTCTCCCACTCTCATCATGCTAAACCCTGTCTGCAGCCCCCAGTCCAGAGCACACCATGACGCGGGGAGTTAGAATATGGATCTGAGCCCAGTGCCAGCACCGAGACTCTTCTCTGATAAGATAAGAATGAACGGTACCACCACTACGAGGACAAGCCGGAGGCTCCAGATCACACCTTACACTCTGCTTTCTGTAAGATCCCATCTCAGCTCCTCTGCCTTTCTGCTTTGTCCAGAAGCCAATTCAGAGACAGTTTGCACTTTGAGGGACATGGGGTGACAGATTGCATTACAGAGTCTGTGCTTTTTACCTCAGATTGGACCAATTCCTTCACAGTCCAGAGGGGTAATGCTGCTGTGAAGATGTAGTCAACATGTTGATTTTTACCATTCTAAGTAACTTGCTCCTGAGGAAACTTGAGAAATTGTTGTCCAAACAAAGGAAAGGTCAGCTTATTTCGTTTAAAAAAAAAAACAAAAAACAAAAAACCAGTCTCTCTCTACAGAAACATTTGGGCAGCTTTCAATTTAAGCAAAAAGCATTTTATTCATTTCATTTTAACGGTCTCTGTTGAATAAGCATGAAAAATGGTTTTCATTAGTCCTTCTTGCACATTATACCTGACAAGTAGGAGCAAAACATGAATTTTTCCTGTACTTAACAAATATTCTGTAGTGATATGGAGCAGCAGGAGAGATGCAAAAGGAATAGTAATTTTGCAAAATAAAAAGGCTTGGGCCAAAACAGATCATTTATTCTCAGGAAGGAGCGAGAATATGCTAGCACGCGATAAAAATAAACTGACGAAATTTCTAATACTGGAGATTGTGATTAAAGAGGATTTATAATCGGTCTGCAAATGAGATGGGGAAGAATGCCTCATTTGCACTGTTTGCTTCAACCTTATTTATTTTCTCACACCCCATTCATTCAGCGGGGATGCCCTACAGTCTCTCCATAGGTAGAACTTTCTGCCTCATGCCCTGGCTAATGCTTGCTACCACACAAATAGCTCATTTCCCAAACTATTTAGCTTGCTGGGTCTAGGATTGTAACACTAATGTGATTTTCTTTTCTTTCTAAATGCTTTGAGATTAATTGTGGAATATCTAGTTTTCAAATGTAAATGCCTTTGACATTTTACTTTAATTCCCATTTGGATGGTAATTTAAGAGTTTAATTAACAATAAAGACTGATCAACCTATAAAATGAATACATAAACAGGGAGCAGCAATTTACAAAAGTGAAAGACAATTTTTCTAATGCATTGCTCTATAGATTCTTATTGGTGTTGGAAAGTAGTGTGTGTTTCTGTACTTCATCCCACAATTAAGACTAAAAAAGACCCAGCTTGAAATGTTGCCTATTCAAATAACATTTTAGAACAGTTAGTGGTTGTGAATACCAGCAATAATGATTAGTGGGGGTGGGGGTGGCTATTTTTGAAGAAAGAGGAAGTAAAGCAAATGAAGCCAACAGCAAATCCTAACAGACTGGATATATTAGAATTTAGCTTTTAGTTACAATTATTAAATTAGCCTTTCTTAAGAGTTGTGGTTGCACTGAAATGTAGTCCTGTCCTGAGGTCTGTATCCTGCCTATAAAGCAATTTCAGAAGGTGTACAAAGGCTGTTCAGAAAGTACCCAGCCATGTCATGAAAAATAGAGGCATGCATGGCTGGATTTTTTCCTGGCAGCCCTCGTGCTCTGCTTAAGGTGACAGAAGAACGTAGCCTGTTAAGCCTGAAGTGTACAGCCCCGTTCTTCTCTCTCTCTGCTCCCATGATGTCTTACCGACCTCCCCTCCTGCTGGGGACCACCGGGCCATAGTCAGCACACCCCGACAGCGTGCCATCAGGCACAGGTCAGGTGGAGGAAGCTTGCATCAGACCATGCCCCTGAACCCCTTTCTCCTGATTACTCAGGATTTTGCTCTATAAAACCCCTTGTCTATAAATCGTGGAGGTGTTCAGGGTTTCCGGCACAAGCCGTTGTGCAGCGCTAGTCACTGAACAGCACTTCCTTCGCCCAGGCCGGCATCAGCCTGAGGGGCTTGCAGCGCTGGGTGGACGAATTCTTTGCTCGGTTACACGAATGAGCAGGACAAGTCTACACCAGGGGCGTCCAATCTTTTCCGGCTTCCCTGGGCCACATTGGAAGAATTGTCTTGGACTACACATGAGCTAAAAAAAAAAAAAAGGTCCATGCATAATTTTTGTAATGTTTTAAGAAAGTTTACGATTTTGTTTTGGGCCACATTCAAAGTCATCCTGGGCCACATCGGGTTGGATAAGCTTGGTCTAAAAGGAACACCCCACCCACTGCCCTTAAGTTTGCAAAAGCAAAAATGAGCAATTCAGTAAAGTGTGACATAGAATTTGTATTGAATTCTAACTAGGAACACAGAAATGTGCTAAATCCTTGTCTTGCTAATTTGTCTTCATACAATTCTCCGAGACCAATCCTATTATTATTCCGAGTTTACAGGTGAGGAGACTGAAGTTCAGAGAGGTGAAGTCACTTACTCAACTACACAGCTAGGGAGTGGCCTGGGCAAGATTTAAACTCAAGTCAATAGGACTTCAGACTTCTTTTTATATACAAAAATCATTTCTTAAAATTTACTTTTTCTTTATAGAAAAATTATCTTAAAATACATAGAACACTGTCCCCAATTAAAAGCCAAGTGTATATTGGCACAATATGTGCACAATTTGAAGAGGATTTTCCTTGAGAGTGCGGTATCACTCCTAAACTTAGGGGTACCATTTGTTCTCAGGAAACTGGCCAACCTCCAAGGCTGCAAATTTCTTTCTTACAAGGATGGAGTCTCTATTCTGGGACAGTCACCCCAAACACATGTCACTGCGGAGACATCACCATCAAACAGCAATTTTCCCTCAGTTCTTTGTCTCTCAAAGGAAAGAATTCAGCCAAGAGAGAGTTTGTGGAAATAGAGAAAAGTGAAATGTTTATGATAGAAGAGTTAAAAGTTATAGTTACACACTCAAGGAGGTGGCACTGACCCACGGCAGGAAGCAGCCGCCCCTCACTGTGTGGGAATTTTTGGATCTCTGGGCGTAAGCTCCTCCCGCTCTCTTTTCCGTTTGGTCCTTCTGGGAAGGCCCAAAGCCACTTCATGATCTGGGGCAGCAGGGCCTGCGGTGGAAGCGGCGGGCCTTTCCCCTTCGATTTAAGAATAGCTGATATCGGGCCTGGGCTTACTCTTAGGTTTAGGGCAGCGGCTCTCAGCCTGTGGGTCGTGACCCCTTTGGGGGACGAACGACCCTCTCACAGGGGTCGCCCAAGACCATCGGAAATCACGTATCAGATATTTACATGACGATGCATCACAGTAGCAACATGACAGTTATGAAGTAGCAACAACACTAATTTTATGGGGGTCACCACGACATGAGGACCTGTATTACAGGGTCGCGGCGTTAGGAGGGTTGAGAACCGCCGGTTTAGGGCATCTCCTAATGGCCCTCCTTACAGGCAAGCTCCCCTTTCCGTGTTCCTTCTCTTTATCCTTTTAATTCCGAGGCAGCTGGTGATGCCCGGACCACCCCTCCCTCCCGCGGTCTCTAACTCGGGAGGACCCGGCAGAGGGAGCTCCCGTGGCTAAGGGGGAGCTGGGGAGTTCTTCGTAGCTAACACGGGTCAAACTGCATTTTCGGTATGTAAACTGACGTGTAAACAAGACTCAGTCGTTTTCCTTAAGAAAGCAGAAAATGAAGAATTTTGAAAGAAACGTGGGCCATAAATAGGGAAACTGAAGTAAATAATAAGTTACAAAGCCTCCATAAGTTCTCATAGTACTACAGCACTTCACGGCTTCTGAGTGCTTGTGGATAAAATTCATTTATGTTTTGATAATGATCCCTGGGGTTGGGGGCGGGGGGCAGATAGGATCGTGCTCATTTCACAGAGGAGGCAGATGCTCAAGAAGGTCAAGTTGCTAGTCCAAGGTTACATGGATTTTAAGTGATAATATGGGGCATCAACTCAGGTCTTTTGACTCTATCAAGATTTAATATTGATGAAATGTTTATTAAATGGAGGCATTTATGAACAATTATTTCACTAAATAGAAAGCTCTCCTGGGGTTTATCCTGAAGATGAATGCTTCTCGCGGCCTATCTAGCCGTGCCCAAAGGCTTCACAGAAGGAAATGCCAATGGAGGACATCATCGTCACCTTCAGCCCCAGGACCACAACGAACACCAGTTATGCCTGTAATGGGTTCCTCTGTCTTAGACATTTTCAAACATTAGCTTGTTCAGTCATCACAAAAACCCTAATGAGGTAGACATCACTACGCCCTTCCCTACAGAAGAGGCGGGAAAACGTGTAATTATGCTAACAATGCTATAGTAACCTTATCAATCAAGCTACAAGTAAAGACAAGTAAAGACAAACAAACAATGGAACTTCTGTGGGTTTTAACTGCCTAAGTTCCTTTTTTCCTTGTTGGCTACAAGTCTGGTGTCACTCCACTCCTTGCCCTGAGCATTCCGGGATCCAGTATGAAGCAGCAGCCCTTGTTGGGACATCGCTGGTCTCAAGGCAGAGGCTGAGATGGACCACATGGTTCTGCTCAGAAGCGCGTGTCCTTTTCCCTGAAGCAAGTCTGGCATCAATAGGGTGGGATGTATAAGCCCCCAGGGAGAGGGACCCCCGAGAGGCAGCCCATAGTTTGCCCCCTACCCTAGAGATGAGGAACATCCTTGACTGTTCTGTCCCAGGAAGTAGCTCCCCGGGCTACTGCTCTCAGTGTTGTCCGTGACCTTGGCCCTGCTCTCTGAAAGGTCCTTTGCTCCTTGGCTGCATCTAAAAACCACCTTGGAAACTGCCCACCTTGGAGGCTGTGAGCTATTGCGGCCCGCTTCTTGCCCACGGAAGACTGGCTCTGTACGTCTGAGTGGGTTCTGGGTGCCAGGAGCCACACCTCCAGTCTGTGTCATTACTGCCAATAACGTTAGGTCATCGGGCTTCCGTGGGACAGCCCTGACAGTCGCTCTACTCTGAGCCGTGTTTTCCATTTGAAAGGATTTCCTGGACACCAGCTGAATTGATTCAGGGATTTCAACAAAGGGCAGGGCAGCCACGCTTTCCGTTTGGTTTTTGTCAAGGATTGGGCTTCAGTCCATCTTTGTGGCTCAAAGCTTTTCTCAGTTTTATCATTTTAGGTTTTTAACACTCCAAGTCCCAGAATTTCCGGACACTCTCCGATCCTTTTTCTTTCTTCCTATAAACCAGTCACTTCTTTTCCTGAGCTCATCTTTTCCTTCAAGTACATTGTCAAATATTAATATAACCAATAGTGACTAATTTATGCTACAAACATCTATTTTCTCACTTCACCTAAAGCCACAAATTAATTAAATACATTATCTGCTTTCCAAGAGACAGTAGGCAATAGTTTTGCTAAATGTTTCACTACTGGATTCAATGGCTTCCCACCTTCAATAATAGGTTCTTTTCCCCCCTCTGCCCAGATCCAAAGGAATATATATAACTTTGTAACAGCAGGAACTCCGCTGCCGGGAGAATTTGCTGTATCATTCTGAACAGGCTAGTTTGATGGTAAGTATATCCCAAAGCCTCCACGGATTACACTAACAAAATGCGTTCGTTTATTTCTCACTCACGTGAATGCTGGCTGCAGAGGCACCGTGGCTCTGCTCCACGTCCCTTCATTCAGGGATTTGGGCGAAAGGAGCAGCCTTTATCTGAGACACTGCTGGTCTCCCAGCAGAGGAAAAAGAGCATGTGTGACTGACCGTGAAATGGATCTTAAAGCTCTGTCACTTCTGTTCACATTCCACTGACCAAGACAGTAATGCAGGTGATAGGATTTGGGTATCCCCCACAGGGAGGGGCCGCAAGAGAGAACCTGTGGGGAGCAAATACTATTTTGGAAGAATAAACAATACAATGTCCTATGGTAGTAGAGTCTGTCTGACTCCAAAGTCTGTGTTCTTAACTAGTATATTATACGATTGCCGCTCCCAAACATTTTGTTAATTAGATGAGTGACAAAAGTTCTGAGAAAGCTGTGACTCAGAGCAAGTACTATTGTGCTTTCATTGCTAGAGTTTCCTAAGTGACACAAAGGCGGAAGCGGTAAAGGACAACAGTCATAGCTGAACTTTTCTCAAACTAGTTTGAGACGAAATTCATTTTAAACAGAAAGATTTAAGGGAAGTGGCTCGCTACAGTAATAGGAAGCGTATTTTTTGTACCATCTTTAGAGCAACAAAACGTTGTCATAAACATGATGTTCTTAAATGATGTTTTTCATTTTGAGAGGTTACTTGTAATTACTTATCATTGCCTATGATTTAAAGCAGAGAAATACTTTATTCCTCCTATTTTATAAGTTGGAAAATGAAACTAGGTCTGCCATTTATGTTGGCATAATAAAGGAGTTTAAAGCAATTACAGACAACTCAAAAGAATACTATCTACATATGTCTCTTTGAATATATATTTCATATATATACACATACAATAAATACATATATGCCTGTATTTTATTAATGTGTTACATATTTTAATTATTTTATTTATTGAATGTATTTTATATTATATTTTATTATATGTGTATATTATTATAATTATATATTATTTTAATTATATATTTAAAGCAATTACACAGGCAACTCAAAGAAATACTATATACCTAAGTATCTTTGAATATGTTTATTCTTTGAAAAAGCAATATGTGGATTTTTTCTCTTATTTAGCTGGAATAAATTCAGCCTCAAGATCCTGACTCTCAAAGCATCATTTAGAAGAAAGAATTTTGGACCATATGTGGGGACATTGTTTTTTCTGAAGCCTTAGTTTTGGAGCCACAGCATCTCAAATTTCTGTCCCTAGTTTCAACATATCTAAGGTGTCTAGTGCATGTGGGAGTCAACAGGGGAAATCGGCAACTGGGAGTCAGTGTGAAGATTAGAGTCAAGTGGGCAGCAGGTTTAGATGTGATTTTTTATGTTTCTATAGCTATCAGAACCAGGGTTGTGAAGGAGCGAACGTCACATTTGAGCACTGGAGTACCTCCCAAAAGGGTCTCTGACCACTTGTTTAAGCCTGTGAGATAAAGACTCAGAAAGAAGCTGTGATTTAGCATGGTGAGAGTACGGATATCCCAGAAACCAAGCTGGCCTACCTGACTATACAAAATCACTGGTTTATTGGTTCTCCTTTGCTCTCCTTATATGCAGTCTGCAGTTTCTATTGACTTCCTGCATTTCCCTGCTGCCTTCCTTGTACTGATCCCCCTGCAAAAGCTGCTTGGTCTCAAGGGCAATTATGTAGTTTATTTACTGACCTTTAACAATGGCTTTATTCTTATCTAAAACAATTTCTAAGCCATAATTAACTAATCAGTAATATATTTCCTACAAATGGGCAATAGATATGTGGGCTTGATATTCTCACTAGCCTATTTAAGCCCCATGCTTATAAATTTGTTACAGGAAAAGAGGATTCTTGGCTCCACATAGGAAAGAATTCAAATGCGAGCTGACAACGTTTAAAGTAAAAGTTTATTTAGCAGAGAGTAAGTAAGAAAAGAAGGGCCACCTCTCAGACAGAGTGACAGTTTCTAATCTCTAGTGGAAGGGACACCCCATTCACTCCTGGGGCTGGGGTTTGTGTTTTCTGCTTCCATGGAAAACTCATTGTTATGGGGGGAGAGGAGGAGAGAAGAACAATGATAACTTTATCTTTAACTTCAGTAAGATGGAAGAAGAATAAGGGCAGGTGTGTTTTTAACTCTTGTAAAACACAACCTGAGTTTCCTTTCCATGGGCTTAGCTACAGGGATGGCCCTAATAAAATCTCTAGTCTTCCGGAGAGATTGCTGTGTCATCGATTAACGTCTGCCTGAGTTGTGTCTTGGAGCACATAGGCGGCAGGCTGGGAATTCAACCTTTTAGTTTCTTTTTCTGCAACACAGTCCTCATGCCCCTTCCCTATATTACATTTAGATCATAGATTGCAATAGTTGATTAATCAGAACAGGAGATATGTGGAGACAACTAGAAGCTTTGAAGATTATTCCTTAGAAATGATCTCCTCCCTCGCAAAAGTCGTCCCTTAGAGCCTTAAGCGGCTTAACCTTGGGCTGTATGGTCAATTAGCTGAATTCAGGAAACCGTGTTTATATGCTTCCTAGATTAGCAATTCACAATGAATGAATGAACTTTTCTGATTTTTTTTTTTTAGCTTCTATATAGGCTCATCGTAAAATAAAGTAGAAATCTGAGCGAATTATCCAGAAATTTAAAATCTTAGCCTTCTCGGACATATTCTGATGAAAATATTAAAGGCATTAACATAACAAGTAACTTGAAAATTTTAATGAACAATAAGTTTATTATGTGAAAACATTAACACACTGGCCTCACAAATGGTTGGCCTTGTGATTTCCAAACGTAGTTCCAAATATTATTTTTGCATCCTTTCCACAGACCTTCTCATTGCTTAAAATTACTTATTCTGCTATCTCAAAAGGGAAATGTCATTTTCTGACCATTAGTTCTCATCATCGTTTCTTCCTTTCAATCCCAAACCCTTGACCCTTCCTTTTTCTCTGTTCATTATATCCCCCAACATTCACCTTGTGTCCTATGATCATTTCTTTCCAGTTTAATTGCAAAAACAACTCAAAACGCTCTCCCTTCTTTCACCAAAACTGCAGTGCAATGTGGGTCTAAACTAGACAATTTGTGGGCCAAGTTGTCTTGATAGTGGCAGCATACGTGATTGTGAGTGAGTCCAAACTCATACTACTCACTGCACAACAACCAATAAATTGAATGACTAGGTGTTGGGGGAAGGAAAGCAATTTTATTTGGGAAACTATCAAGCTGAGGAGATAGTGAGCTAGCATCCTAAATAACCATCATCAGAAAGTACAGAATTCAAGCTTATTTTATGTCAGGAGAAGAGGGAGGCAGGCAGGGTAGGAGGTGACTGACAGATGCAGACATCTGGGCACCAGCAGGTGTCTGAGGAAGATTGTGAAACTTGGTTGTTCTTAGTCTGTTGACTCTAGTTGATGTGAGTCCAGTGGTCACAAGGTTCCTACAAATTTTTAGTAAACAATTACTATTTTTTAATATACTTCCCATATTTCTTCAGGAGAGGCACCTTCTGGTCAGGGGCTGTTTTTTTTAAACCTGAGCTGCACGCAGAATTCCACCAGTGATGAGCATGCCCATATGCAGGAAGCTATTAAGCTAAAGGCCTGAGAACAAAGCAGGCTTGAACAAGATGGAGTTAGCGAGGCTGAGCATTTCACTTTGTTACATGGTGACAGTTCATTCTGCACAGGCACCCAGAGCTCTCCCCGGGACAAGAAGTGTCCAGTAAGAGAAGATTTAAAACCTACAGCCTAGAAGGATATATGTTGTAAAGATTTTGAGAGAGAGATTGTGACTCTTGGGGTTCCTGTAAGCTTGTCTGCATAAGGAATAAATGAAACCCTGAAGAATAATGGATTGGGAGGCCTTCAAGCTGGGGTGAAAGATTATGAATTTTTAGCAGCAGATTACAGTACCAGATAATGACTTTATGAAAGCCCCAAAGCCTTGGCTCCCCAGTATTTCTTTACACAAATGAGACAGATTTTCCAAAGTTAAGCTGGAGGATCTAAAACATCACTCCCCAGGTTGTTGATCTAGCATTATGAGGCATGCACTTGTTTAGATTATAATACCTTACCTTGATCTCCAGCCCAAACTTACAGAAAAGAAGAGAGTCTCTTGGTAGGGATTCTCACCAGCAAAGTGTATCTGCTGCTTATCTCCGGCACCTATGGTACAGAGACTCAGAAGCAGTGACGTGTGTACTATTATAGAGCATGCGCACAAGTATGCGTATGAAGAATTGCCTCTACTTCCCTCAATTTAACCACAGTATATGGCATCCCTCCTCTCTTACTTCCCTCTTCTCTCAGGGTTTCCTTCTCTCTCTCCCTTGGAGACCTCATTCATTTCTGTAATACAACAACACGTAGGTCTTACTTCTGCCCTTTCTCCAATGTTGTCATTTGACTACCAGGAGGCCTCAACTAGATTTTCTTTATACTTGTACTTTAAACTGGACTTTGGTCCTGTTTGAGTGTGGGGAGAATCTCTGAGGAGAGTATTTTGACAACTTTAGGTTATCATTTAAGAAATTTAATGGCAAAGATCTTTCACTTAGCTTATCTTATTTAAAGAAGCAGGAAAATGCAAGTTCACTTTAAAATAGGCATAAGCTCAATTAAAGTAAAGTGAACTTATACTTTAAACTCAGTTTCTTTAAATGCTTTAAGATTCCTTCCAATTCTAGAAAATGTTGTGGGTCTATAAAATTATCTGTATAGTTGTCTTTATTTTCTAATTCATTTATTCAGGCCAAAATAAGTAAAGGGATATTTTTTGCTCTTATTTCTGGCACTAAAATTTCATAATCCTTTCATTGTGTAGAGTCTAAGAACCTATCAAGTTTTTCCTCCAGAACTTAGTCCCCATCATTCATTCATTGTGGCCATCTCAATTATGAGCTTATTCTTATTTTAAAGTGAGCTTGCACTTTCCTGCTTTTCCAAATGATAAGCTAAATGGACGATCCGTGCCAGTAGATTTCTTAAGTGATAGCCTCAAGTTGCCAAAATACTATCCTGAGGGAGTCTCTCTTCACTCAAATGGGATCAAAGTCCAATGGGCTTGGGCTCCCAGCAGGCCATACCTGCCAGCTGTCACCGAGTGCTTCCAGGTGGGCATCTCAGCTCATCTCCAGTGCTGGTGGAGGAAATGGAATCACTAAAGTGCCTGACAGCAAAGGCAATTCACCTTTCTTTCAGGAATGAAAGGACAAAGTGCCAAAGGCAGCAGGTTGCATGTTTTTGCCCATAAAATACGTAATTTGTCAAAATAATTTTTCTCTAAACACATTAATGGAAATGCTCGGCAGGGCTATACACTAATGATTTCCATTTTAATTCCGTACTCAGTCGTTTCATTTTCTCCCCAAATTCTGCATTGCTCAGGTAGCTCTATTATTCTTTTATTATGAATCATACAACTAGACAATTTTCCAGGGCAAAGAGTATCTGTTACATTTAAAAGTTGTCTGTGACTCTCCTTGGATGGCCTGTGCTGAGATTAGTCATAACAGGCTGGGCTGACTGTGGAGTGACTTCTGATGACACCTTGCATGGGGAGTTACAGAGACCCAGGATCCCTGAAGAGAAACATTGCAAAGCAAAGGGAGAGGGAAAGAGACTTTTCATACTTATTTCGTTGAGACTGATTTTCAGACTTTAAAAATCTTGGAATATCATTTAGTTAACTGAACATTTTTATATTTAAATTTTTTTCCTCAAATAAATTTTAAAAATTTTACCTAACCTCGTAATAGCAGGAGCAATTTTGCTGCCAAATTGCTAAAGTAATAGTAAGAAAAGATACATTTCAAGAGAGAAAGAAATCATCTCCCATTGTAGGAAGAGACAAGGGGTGCAGGTGCCTGGGCTCTGAAGTCTATCTGAGCAACCTTAGTTGATTATATTAAAATTCATATCACATTGAAAGTTTGTTTCTAGTGAAAACTGCTTAGCTTGGCCTGATCTGATGTGTTATCAGTCACATTTTAAGTAGCACTCCTCTTAGCTTTAAGAACAGGAGACTATGTCCTACTGAGCCATCAAAATAACTTTGAGTCTTGTTTAATGCTTCAAATTATGCTGCCAGAAGGGTTGGAGCCCAGGTGAAGTCGTTCCGTTTCACAGGCAGGAGCTGGCTGCCCACCCCCTCGGTATGCAGCCTTCTATGCTTTCCTTGTCAAGGGTAAGCTATTTCAGTTTCACAGCCTCAACAGTCAATGCTCCTTCTCCTTTTTTCTCTTTGCCCTCAAGATATTTTCAGGAGGTTTTTACTCAATGCCGTGTGATGCTGAAGGTTTTCAGGAGCGATATGGTAATTGCGTGAGAGCGACAGTTAAGGCCTCATGAACATTATGTTTATGAAGAATGTACCTCTGATTTCTAAAAGCACTCTGGTAATTATTCAAATTAAATATTCATTACTTTGTACTTCATTAGTTCACATTTGGCGTACTTTTTCTTTATTATAATAGCCTGGAGTAAAAGCTTTTGGTTTTGTTTTTCTTTTTTAATACATATTATGTATTCCATTGTTTTTCAAAAACTCTTTACTTACAATCTTAGGAGCTGTATTTTTTCCATGGGGGCCATAATATTCAGAGTTTTCTTAAAAAAATGCTACATGTTTTATTTTACACAAAGAAAGTGATTATGTGTTTGTTTAGGATTCTTATTTCAATAGTCAGCAAAAAAATAGGTAAACTTTTAACTCTGAGTTTCACTCAAAGTTTACTTATTACTCTTACGCCCATAAAAAATATCCTATTTCATTGGGGAGAAACATTCATTATTAAGTTCAATGTACTGCTGAGTTATAAAGAATGTTTATTTTCCATGTTGGAATAACTTTATAGTGATTTATTAGTCATTGGACTCTGAGAAGTTAAAAAACCTTTAAGTAGTAAGGTTGTTAGTCTGAGATAGCTGATAAATAGACAAGCTTCCTTGGCATGTAGAAATTAAAATCGAGAAATGAATTATGATTGGAGTTACTTCTTTCCAATTCTAAACACCATAGTCAGCTAAAATGTATTCTTCCCTCAATGTATGCAGCAAGTGAGTGTGTGTATGAAACAGGAAAAATAAGTAACTCCTCCTAAGATTCTATCAATCACATGTCTGTTGCAGGCAGTCACACAGTTACAGTTAAACTAGATACAGGTAAATAACTTAACAATGTACCTGTAATCAAATTCAGTGTCTTCACATTTAGAGATTCGGGTATTTTTCATTTAAGATTTCCACAAATGGCAATTAATGAGGGGTTTTTACTACCTGAGAAAGAACAGAATTCTGAGAATGTATTTTGAAAGATTACAGATAACAATCATCTGCCTGAACTAAAATAAAGTGATACTTAAATTTAGGGAGCATTGGATCAGGAGACAGAAGATGTGAATTTGAGTTTTGGTCACTTTCGGATGCATCATGTAGTCTTGTTGGCATCAAAAAATCCTTTAATCTCTTTAAACATCAGTTGCCTAGTCTGGCAAATTGGAATAATATTATTTGCTTGGTCCACTCCTCTGGGTCATGGTGACCTCACAGCAAGATTATGAAACATTTAAAAAAATTTAACATAGAATATTCTATAGGTTAATGATATTAAAAATCCAAATCATTGGCTCCATAATTTCCATACACTCAGGGATCAACAATAAAATATCAACTCTGTTTTAAAGCATGCAATGTGAAAAGAGAATTGTGGTCCAGGCAATTAATGAGAGGCTATTTCCTCCTGAGTGCTAACTGTATCTTATTCTATTAGCAAGCTTCAGGAAGATGGTCATTACATCTTTTAGGTGACAGCTTACTCATTATTCTTTTGCTTCTAATATTTATTTTAACTGACTTTTTTCCCTTAGGGAATTTAAAGAGAATAATAGGGTTATTAAGAATAAGCTTTCAGCAGGAACTTCAAAGAAAAGACAATAGGAGACTCTGTAGGTATTAAATCTACCCATGTTAAAAATCAAAAGAACGCAGAGAAGGTCATGCAGTGAGGACAAGAACAGTGCAATGACTCGAGAAACTTAGCAAAACAGAAAATAGAACACAGACTAGGAAAAAGGTGTTGAAAAATAGTTTTGTTTTTGCGTGATAAGTTGAAAAGGAAGCTCTTGAAAGCAACTGAGAAATATGAAAAGTAAAAGTAAAAACCACTGCAGCAAACCATGTAAAGATTGGATTGGGATAGCAGTATTTTGCATGCATCAAAGAACAAATTACTGAAAGAAAGAGTACTAGCAGTCAGGAAAGCAATCTATGCATAGATTCTGACATGTCATAAAGAAACAACATCTGACTTTGTCAGCCAGATTCATTTGAAAAGAGAATGATAATTGGAAGGAGTCAAAGATGATAGAGAGTTTCCTATAGGATAAGAGTGACAGGCTAAGATAAATATTAGGATGAACACAGAGTTAAGTAATAATGTCTATTCCTGTTCTCTATTGATCTATGTTCATTACTGACATTAAAACTTGCTTTGCCATTCACTGTATTCAGTAAGCCTCTCCAGAAAAATCACAAAAACCATGATAGCAAGATATTTCAAGTAGTTTATCCAATCACCCATTCCTTGAACATTTTCAATAGCATTCCAACCAATGAGATGCCCAGCTTACATATAAACAATTCCAGGGATGAGCTACCCACTATTTCCTAGAGCAACATATGGCACGTTTGGTAAACTCTGTATGCTATAGAAGTCTTCCTTTTATTAAGCTGGAATCAATCTCCTCTAACTTCCTCTTGTCGGGCCTCTTAGGGTCACACAGCCTGATGCCTGCCTGTTCTGTTCAGTTCTGCGTTCTTTACATTCTCTTACTAATGCATTGAACAACTATTTATACAAACATTATATACTGTGCTTTTAAAAACTCATGTCCCCTTTTAGCCTTATAGTGGTAGCAGAGCCCCACCGCCATCGCTACCACTGCCAAGCTCCATGTTTTGACATCACCACAGGTCCAAGCTTCTGTGACAAACCCACATCTCTTCAGTTCCCCAGGGAGAAGGAAACTTACATTAGACGAGCCCTGTGATGTGCCAGGATATGACATTCATTATGTCATTCATTCCTCTCATTAGCCCTACAAACAGGTACGGTTATACGACCTCTCTAAGCAGACAGACGTCAGTTTAATCCTTTCCCACTTGGACACCGATTATATAATTACTTTCCCAGGTACTGATTTTTCTATGTGTATTCTTGAATTCCCTACTATATATTTTCTTTTAGTGTTTATATTTTTTATTATTTTTAATATTTGCTCTTCTGGAAGTATTTTCCAATTCCTTCTCGAACGAGGCAAGATATAAATAAAATAGATGGTGTTTTAAATTGCCATTTCACAGATGGGGCGCTGAAGCTCAAAGAGGTTGAATAACTTGACCAAGAGATGATCAGAGTCCGGAAAATGGATTCTCAGTAACTGAACTCTTGAGAATCTGATTTATAAACCCAAAGTCTCATTTACTCCTTTTAATGGAAGATATATGTGGAAGGATAACTGATGCCCATCGCTGCACAGAGGCGCTCAAAGACCAAGTCACAAATCAAATCACGTATCAGAAGACTCCTCGGAGGCACTGAAAAAAAGGAGTCTATGATGCTAAAATTATATTTACATAAACAGAAAATAGCTTAACTGTTCCTACAAATATCTCTTTGTGTAGAGATATTTCAATACTCATTAAAATTATAGAATCAGATCTCTTAGATGTTCATTAAATTTTTAGGTTTTATATTTTTAATTTCTTTTCTCCATGTTACCAACTAGTATTTCTACATTTTTAGATATTGTCATTTCAAAACTTATCTTAGAATGAATATACTTTAAATATGTGTTTTTGTATTTAGGGAGAATATGTTGCTAGTATTTAAAAATACCACAACTATTTAAGTAGCATGTTTTTGGTTTTTATTTCACGGGCATTTTATAACCTCATTTGTAAGCAATGGAGATGTGTTTTGTCTGAGACACGGAGACCTGGCCACATTCTGTGAAAGGAGTGGGATGGTTCCCTTAAAAAAATGAATAGTAAGTATGCAATGGTAAAAGATCTGGGACCAGGAGGAACAAGACCCAGGGCTGAAGTACATTATCAAAGAGGCCAGGTTCAGGGGAATTAAATAGGCGACAGTCATAAGGCCACAGGCCGAGGACTGAGAAAGAGCTGATGTGTGGGAAATCCCACGGTTAGAAGGGCCAGGATGGATGAACCCAGAGGAGCACTGTTTCTCTCACAGAACTGTACATGTTCATGTTCTGTTTTGTAATCTTATGGAACCCTCAAGTCTTCGGGAAATTTTTCTTAAAATGTTATTATACTTCTTGGTGCACATTTGGTGAATTTAAGAAAGTTTCCAACTTGGGGTGGCCTGAGAAGAAAGGAGATTGTGAAACTCCATAAGCAATGAACAGTATTGGCCTCAGAAACCAAACTGCAGGAACACCTGGGAAAAAAGCAGTGTTCTTCCCAATAGTATATATAAATATTGTTTAGAGTTTAAAGTTTTGACAGTCTTCATTGAATTTTTCAAATTATGATCATAATAAGCCAAGCTCCCAAACGGATAATGTTATCAGCTATGTAAAATCAGGAACACATAGTTTCAGAAAGGGAGATAACCATAGCAATTTATTATACTTACATTGATAAAACAATACAACTAATAGGAAATATACTCCTTGTTTCATAATTGTGCAAATGAATAATAAGTGAACATGTAAAGGAATTTATAACCATTTAAAATTCATTATAAAACTAGAGTTACATATTTTAAGACTTTTTTTTAAACTAAGGAATCTTTTATATTTAAAAATCAGGTTTTTTAGCCTTTCAATAAAATCAATAAAATTTCAAATTTCTAAAATATGATTTACTGAAACTGATTTGAAACTTTTTAAAAGTCTTCTGCTATTAAACTTAAGGAATTCGTAATAACTTATATTAGCTTATGTTACTCTTTAACCTATAGAAATTAGGAAATTAAAATTTTAAGTAAGCTCAGTTCAGTTACATTTCAAGAGCTAATCAGTGCTTACAACTCAAAATAGTCCTGCATATAAATACATGTTATTAAAGGTATTAAGGTCTTAAAGTTAAAATTCTGAGATGAATACAGATTTCTAAGGCTATGAACTCAAATGTGCAAATGATGTCAATTTAATTTTCTGTAAGTGCACTTAGTTTCTATCTTTAACCACCATTCTACCTGATAATAGCAACTTAATCAATTCAGAGTAAAACAAAATCATAATTTCTCAGTCAAGTTGCACTTTTGCTGAGTTGGCTTTTATTGCCTCTGTGTAAAATAAACTTGTATTTCTCCTGTACACAGCTCCTATTGTTATGTAGACATTTTGAAAAGGCCTGTACAATGAGTCTTACATATACTCACACCCCCAGCTCCTCTGACTGTTCTTGTGCCTGGATTGTCTCCAGGTTTTGGAATCTGGAGAACATCCACTTTCTCATCTTGTCTCTAATCATAGACTGCAAATTTGCTGCTGTATTATTCTCCCAAGAAATGCAATGCCACTTTTTGACTGCCAGATTTATCTCGGATACTCCTGTGTCATGGGGAATATTCGGATGTTCTCCAAACCCCTCTGGGCCCAAGGGAAAGATGTTGAGGAATCTCCATCCTTCTCTATCTCCAGATACATGAAGGGTGAGTCCTATGACTTAGATTGGGCCTCTGTTAGGGCCACTTCCTACAATGAATGGACTCTCCATCTTCTTCCACCAAGACCTGTTCAGATACTTAACAGCAGGCTGTCTTAGGGTGAGGAGGCCGAGAAGGAACCTTCAGGGCATTATGTACTGTTCTTCAATAACCATAAATTAATTAATTGTCTATGTAAGGTTTCCTTGGCACAAGTCCAGGAGAATAGCTAATTTTCTTGTACCTAGAAAAACACCAAGCACCTTCTTAGATATGTACTGACCTCTAAGATCCCTCTTGCTCAAGACTTGTGGCATAGTCCCTTCCAGTGGAACCTTTGTCTTTTTGAAGGTTGGGCATGACAACATTATGTACTTCTCTCAAAGCCAAGTTTGTTGAAAAAAAAAAAAAAAACAACTCTTGGCCATAAGTCCTTTAGGGCCACAGATTTTGAGAGCAAAAAGAAATGTGTATTTGTATATTGAATCATCACATAGTACACTTTAAATATACAAGGGCTATCTAGAAAGTATCCAGCCATGTAATATGAAAAATAGAGGTTGGATTTTTTTTAGACAGCCCTCATATACAATTATATTCATTATTTCTCAGAAAAGTTGGGAGAGGGAAAGGAAAAACATTGAGACTCAGAAAATTTTTCTGTCAAACTTTTGTCTCTGTCATGAATTTCAAAAATCATTAGATGAGTCAAGAATTTATTAGGTAGGCCAGAAGGGATTGGCACAAAATATTTAAAGTGAAAAGCAAGGACCTACAAACAAGATTACTCTACCCATCAAAGTTATCATTTAGAATCTAAGAGCCAATAAAGAGCTTCCCAGACAAGAAAAAGCTAAAGGAGTTCATCTTCACCAAACCAGATTGCAAAAATTTAAGTTAAAGGGACTTCTTTAAGAAGAAGAAGAAACATAAATAAAAAAAGAATAATAACCATATGCTGGGACACAAAAGTAGCCTCAGCAAATTCAAGAAGATCGAAATCATACCAAGTGTATTCTCAGACCACAAAGCTTTGAAATTGGAGATCAACTGTAAAAGGAAAGCAGAAAAAACCACATACACATGGAGATTAAACAACAGCTTATTAAAAAAGGACTGGATAAAAGAACAAATAAAAGATGAGATTA
>PVJL010006903.1:59787-85196 GCA_004026885.1 Lyroderma lyra | reverse complement strand
AAAATGGATGGACCTGGAGATCATCATGCTTAGTGAAATAAGCCAGACAGAAAAAACAAAGAACTGTATGACTTCACTCATATGCGGAATATAAAACTGAAAGCAAAGAAAAAAGAAATGAACAAACAAATAACCCATGGACACAATCAATAGTTTAATGTTTATTTGGGGACGAGTGGGTCAGGGAGGGGAGAAAGGGGAGGGGGTGGGAGAGGAGGGGGGGAAGCTAAATATAAGGTGATGGAAAGAGAAGTCACGTTAGGTGGTGAACTTATTATACAGGTTGACAATGCACTGTAGAACTGTATGCCTGAAACCTATGTAATCCTTGCTAACAGATGTCACCCCAATAAGTCTAACAATAAAAATGAATTAAAAAAAAAAAAAGATGGAAGAAGGGCCTGGAAGGACACTCCCTAAAGGAGTAGCTAACCTCCTGCCTGGAGAAGACGTGGGGGCTTTCAGGTTTTGTACCATACACTTGGGAGTTGGAGAAATTTCTATTAAGACTTTACTCATATTGTGAGAAAACATTGTTGTTAACATCCACTGGAGGAAAATACTGTATTTAATCTATGGGTTTCTTTTTAAAAATATTTTAGATGTATAAAATACTTGTAAAAAAAAAAAAAGTACAGAGTTCTTATACACTCTTCACTAAGCTTCCCTTAATGTTAATATCACATTTTACCACAGCAAAATTATCTAATTCCAAACACTCAATGGACACCATGCTATGAACAACTGTACAGACAGACCTTACTCCATTCTGACATTCCTGCTGCAGCCCAAGACCTGCTCTGAACTTGGGGTCATGTCTCCTTGTCCTCCTAATTGGGTTACTTTTTAATGATATAAAATGAAACAATACCTTTTAAAATTACATGAAGTAGAGTTTCTGCTTTGCACATAGATTTGTCAAATACAGAGTTTATAGAAAAGACCACAAGATAATTAAAAAGGCAGAATGCTGTGTGTGTGTGTGTGTGTGTGTGTGAGAGAGAGAGAGAGAGAGAGAGAGAGAGAGATTGATTGATTGATTGAAATACTGAGATCAGAAGAGATACGATTTGGAGGAAATTATCCAGAGATCTGCAGAGGTCCCCTTGGTCTTCAGCAAGCAGGATACGTCCCACAGGCAGGCAAGAGAACCAGGTTAAGAGGTAGTGCCAGGCTCCACCGGCCAATTTACCACTTCAGGCACTGGTGCCAAGTTCACTTCAGCCAGGGAAGCATTGGCCCGCCACTGAGGAGACCCCACCCACCTCACAAACCTTAAAATCAAGATCTGAAAGGAGTAAACTGCTTCCCACAGCAAAGCTCAGGAAGATTTATAGGAATGCAAAACTGCAGCACCTAGTACAGCAATATTCAGTGTCTGGCATCCAGATATTCCCAGGTATGGAAGCTGGAACAATCTGCCCAGAATATGTACGAGTCCATACTGATGTAAATGAACACCTGAATAAACAAAGAAATGGGCAGAAGAGGCAAATCTTCCCCACAAGTAGCCCCTATCCTCCTTTTGCATGTATATTGGATTTAGTGTTGGCATCTCAAGGACAGAGAATGAAAGGGGAATAGTGAATGCACAGTGCAGGGACCTTCACCAGGTGACCAAGGTTACTATCCCACGTGCCATGGTGACAACTCACATTTCCTAACAAGTGGTGATGAGAAGGCACCTCATCTCTGTGGTCATCTCCCTCCAAAACCAAAACCTCCGTCAAGGGGAAAACCTCAGATAAACCCAAAAGGAGGATACATCTACAAAATATCTGGGTGGTGTTCCTCAAAACTCAAGATCACAAAAGGAAAGACTGAAAAGCTGCCCAGACAGGAAGAGACTGAGGAGGCAGGACAACTAAATGTAATGGGGCATGCTGGATGGAGTCCTGAGACAGAAAAGGGACATGAGATACAAACTAAGGACAGCTGAATAACTACTGCAGTATAGTTACTAGTAGCACATCATTGTTGGTTTCTTTGTTTTGACAATTGTACCATGGTAAGGTAAGACATTAGCGATTAGAGAAGCTGGATGAGACAAATACTCTGTTATCTTTACAATTTTTCTGTAAAACTAACATTTTTCCAAAATAAAAAGTATGTTGGGAGAAAAAAACCCAAGCATGTATTAATAAAATATAACACATTATGAAAAAAAGACTGAACTGAAACTAACCCAGAATTGACACAGATGGGAAAATTAGCAGACATGGCCATTAAACGATTACTATAACTGAGTTTGCCAATACTCAAAAACTTAACTAGAGACATGTTAAGTATGAGTGTGTAAAGGTGAAAACTGCGTCATGGGAGATAAAAATTACACTGGATGGGATTAATGGCAAAAGAAACATTCAGGAGGAAAGATCAGTGAACTCCACTGTCCTAAACTGAAAAGAAAACAGATGATTGGGAGAGAAGATGAGCACAGTGTCAGTAACCAGGGACAACTTCAAGCATTTAAACAGATGTATAACTGGAGTCCCCACAGGGAATGACGGACTGAAATAAAGTTTGAAGAAATAAAGTTTGAAAGTTTTGATGAAAACTATAAACTCAGAAATCCAAGGAGCTCAACGAACCCCAAGGCTAAACTAAAGAAATATCAAGAAAATCGCACCAAGGTACATCACAGAGATAAAAGAAAAATCTTAAAAGAACAGCCAGAAAGAAAGACCATGCAGAGGGGAAAAGACACGAGGATGACATCAGATTCTAGGGGAAACAACCTGAGCACAAAACCTAGGAACAGTACCTGGGATTCAACACCCACTGAAAATCTTCCAAAAACAGACCATGAGAATATACTAAAAACCATTCGCTATGCGTTATAATGGGTGAATTATTTCAATGAAGGAGATTTCACACACACACACACACACACACACACACACACACACACACAGTTGAAATAAAAAATTGTTCAGACATACAAAAGTTGAAAGAACTTACCATGAGCAGAACCACTCTATAAGAAATGCTGATGAGAGTTCTTCAACCAGAGAGAAATGACACTGGATGGAAAAAGAAGTCTACACTAAAAATGAAGAGCCTCAGAAATGGAAATGACACGGGCAGATTCATAACACTTTTTCCTTTAAAGATGGTCTACTGTTTTACAAAAAACCCATGGACACAATCAATAGTTTAATGTTTATTCAGGGACAAGTGGGGAGGAGATGGGAGAAGAGGGAGAGGATGGGAGAGGAGGGAAGAGGAGCTAAATATATGGTGATGGAAAGAGACCTCACACTGGGTGGTGAACTTATTATGCAACAAGTTGATGATGCACTATAGAATTGTACACCTGGAACTTATGTAATTCTTGCTAACCAATGTCACCCCAGTAAGTCTAACAATAAAAATTTTTAAAAATTAAAAAGAAAATTAAAGTAGGTCTACTGTATTCAACAAAAACAAAAGCAATGAAGTACGGGGCTTAAAACACACATAAAAAAGTAAAACGCAAGAAAAGCACAGAAAGGCTGAAAGGAAAGACAAGGATGTACATATATTTTAAGTTTCCTATACTATAAAAAAGGTACTCAACAGTATGTTTATAAATTAATCATACCAATAATCACACACGTATAAATGATCTAAGCACCCATTAAAAGGGCAAGATTGACAGAATGGGTTTATTTAAAAAGCAATAGCCAACTCGAGGCTGCCTACAAGAACTCTCTTTTAATACAAAGACAAACAGTTTAAATTTAAAAAGATGAAAAGGATACAGCATGCTAATACTAGTCAAAAGAAAGAGAGAGTAGCAGCTATTTTAATATCAAAATAGAATACAAAGCAAAAAGTATTATCAGGGATAAGGTAATTTCATAATAATAAAGAGGCAGGTTTATCGAGAGGATTTAATGGTCTCAAATGTTTATGCCCCTAGTAACTGAGCTTCAAAATGTATCAAGTAAAAATAAACTGCTCAGAAAAATACACAAAACCACAAACAGCGTCAGAGGTTTCAATACCATTTTCTGAATGCAACTGTCCCTGAGTATCCTCAGGGGTTAGGTCCAGGAACCCCTGCAGATACCGATATCTGCAGATGCTCAAGTTCCTTACATAAAAGGGTGTATGTAGTATTTCCATATAACCTACACATCATCCTGTATACATTAAATCATCCCTAGATTACTGAAATACCTAATACAATGTAAATGCTATGTAAATATATAGTTGTTATACTATATTGTTTAGGGCCGGCTGAGCAGACATTTTCAGGGCTACTTCTAATTTTTTTCAAGTGTCACGGTCCATTAGTTGTTCGTTTTCACCTGCTGAAGTACATATAGCCACCTCTATTGTGAAGAGCCAACTCTCACCTCTATCAGCTGTACATGTGCATATGAAAAATATGGTTCCTTTACGGTTAGCTGCCTAGTCACTAGGCCCTGGCATAATGTGGCTTCTGCTATGACATTTCTTTCTTAATTCAACAGTCACCCCAAAATTGCCTGCCAGTCCACCGACGGATCATGGATCAAAATCTTGCCCAGCCTTGGTTTAGGGAATAAGAACCAAGGGGAAAGTCTCTACATGTTCAATACAGAACAATCATCATAGGCCTAACTATACAGTACATGTCAGCAACAATGTAACATTTCCCCCCCAAATGTTTTCAATCAGCAGTTGTGTTTGGTTGCATCCATGGATGTGGAACCTGCAGATACAAAGGACCACCTTAGAATTGACAGTTCAAGTACACAAAGTCAGTAAGGATACTGACTGCCCACAACTAAAAGAAAATAATAAGGCTCATTGTCTGGATGGTGTGGTTTAAGAGAGATTCTGGCCCCTCCTTCATGTTTTCTTGTCATTTCTAAAATGGGTGCAAAATTAAAGTAAGAAAAACTATTTATTTTCTGAGAACTTCAGTGGACCCCCTGACCCATTTTCTAAGTAAAAGAAAAGCAGTGAAGCATAGGCTAAGGTACTTAGGGGACCCCTAATTCAGAAACATTTATTTAGCAGTGACAATGAGCAGACTGCAATAGAAACAAACCTGTCTTGACTGTACCTCAGAATCCAGCTGCAGAAGCTGATACTTAATCCATCATCTAGAGTGCACTTTAACAGAGCTGAACCAACAACATGCATAAGCTCATCATCAGTCCCATGTTCAGGGCCTCCAATTCGCCCAGAGCCTGTACTTCTTAACCACCAAACTCCTGGAACACAAAATTCCCCCAAGGCTGCTTTTCTCTGAACGCTGTTATTAGAAAAAAAGAACATTGGAAACAGATTTTCACCAATCCTATTATCTAAGCAAGAAAAACCCTCAAGAGTGAATTTATGTCTCATCACCACCAGTAATCTTGCCTGTCATCTGAAATAAGCTGTGAGTTACTCCTCCTTCCCCCACCCCACAACTGATAAAGCTTAAAATCAATTAATTCATAAACACTCCAATACCAATTCTGAAGAACTGTTACACAATTATTTCAAAGCACCAGATGGGCATGAGCCCATATCCATCCCAGTAGAACTTCTCCCTGACAGCCCTGCACCCACTCCCAGCCCTCCTGATTGTCTATTTATGAGGTGTGACAATTAAGTTCGTGGACTCGCCACCATGCACAAATGCTGGCAGCACTGTATAAACAAAGTTTCATGACCTTGGCATATCTGTGTCTCATAGCTGTGTTTTGCTGAGTGGTGTTCATTATTGTTGTTGTATGTTTTGGGGTGTGTCACAAGAATGTCAGAACTTGGATTAGAGCAATGAAAAAACATTAAATTTCCTCTTAAATTTAGCAAGAGTGGAAGTGAAATCAGGGACGTGGTAGTCCAAGTTTATGGGGATAATGCCATGAAGAAAATGGCAGTGTACAAATGGATTAAATGTTTTTCTGAGGGAAGAGAAAGTGTCACTGATGAAGAGGGGTCAGGGGTAGCCATTAATGAGCAGAATCGACAAAAACATTGCAAAAATTCATCAAATTGTGCATCAAAATCATGGACTAGTGTGAGAAGCATAGCAAATCAAGCATTCATAGACAAATAGTACGGAAAATCTTAACTGAAAATCTTGGCTTGAGAAAGGTGTGTGCAAAATGATCCCAAAGGAGAGTCAAAGTTTATCAAGACCTTTTGGAGAGGCAAGACGATGTTTTGGACCGTGTTATCACTAGTGATGAAACATGGGTATACCAATACGACCCTGAAACAAAGTGTCAACGTGAACGATACAAATCAGCTAATTTTCCATGACCAAAAATGTTCCGCAGTCCAAATCAAGAGTCAAAATGACGTGGCTAACATTTTTTGATATCACAGGGATTGTTCATTATGAATTTGTACCAACTGGACAAATAGTCAACCAAGTTTACTTTTTGGAAATGGTGGAAAGGCTGCATGAAAAAGGTAAAAGAAAACGACCTTTTCACCAATAGTTCATGGCTCTTGCATCACAACAATGCACCAGCTCACAGGACACTGTCTGTGAGGGAGATTTTAGCCAGTAAACAAATAACTGTGTTGGAACACCCTCCCTACTCACCTGGATCTGGCCCCCAATGACTTTTTTCTTTACTTGAAGATAAAGGAAATATTGAAAGGACGACATTTTGAGGACATTCAGGACATCAAGGGTCATGCTACAATAGCTCTGATGGCCATTCCAGAATCAGAGTTCCAAAACTGATTTGAAGGGTGGACTAGGCGCTGGCATCAGTGTATAGCTTCCCAAGGAGGGTACTTCGAAGGTGACTGTAGTGATATTCAGCAACAAGGTATGTAGCACTTTTTTCTAGGATGAATTCGTGGACTTAATTGTCAGACTCTGTAAGCCAGTATCATGGGATGGGTAAAGGTAAAGAAGAGGCTGTAACTTAAACCACACCAGTCTAGAAAAAACTAAAAACTGTTCTTAGTGACACATAAATATGTCAACTGCATCAGAAAAGGGGCATCCTTTAAAAGTCAGATCCATGGTGACAAAGTTAGGAGTTTGCTTAGCTCTGTTGTCATCCACTCAACCTCCTGATACAGCCCAGGAAAGATCTGGAATAAACCTGCAGATTCCAAGACCTCAGGGTACAGAAATTTAACACCATTTAGTCCTACTTGCCAAAAGGGAAAATACAACATTTCCATACTCCTTGTATTCATGTTGTTTTGCTGTTTTCTAACTCATTTGGTCCCATCCCTTATGCCCCAAAACTTACAGGAGGTGGGGTAGGGTGGTTGACGAAGCGGAAAGACTTGTTTCAAGTTGAAACAAACAAAAATAACTACTAAATGGGGGTTTCAAACTCCTTAAGCCTCGCCACAAATATCTGGAAATTAAAACTGACATCCTGGACTGTTCTGAGGAGGCTTCAGTCTAAAACACATCACTGTTATTGCTTCTTTAGACCATTTTAAAACCCTAAAATTACATGGGAAAAAATAACATTAAAATTGTATGAGCTATACTTATTACGAGGCTTAACTTTGTAATAATGTATAAATTTGGGCACAAGGCACATTATTTCTCAAAAAAGTAAAATAACCTACTACCCTTATACATTATCCATTCAAAGATATCTACTGATGTTAGTGGGAGAAATTGCTTTTACAAATATTCTTTTAATTTTTATATTAAATTAAAAAATTAAATCTGTGTGTACACACCCACACCCACGGAGGACTCCAGGCCTCTACTTTCTGTCCTGAATTGTCTCCCAAACCCTGGATGCCCCTCTCAGTTGCCAGGTGAGTATCTCAGTCACTCTTCCCACCGCACCTCAAATCCATCATGCCCAAACCACAGGTTCCCCAATCAGCCCCTTCTTTTTGTCTCCTGTCTCCACAGTGACACCACCACACCTCAAGGATCTGGTTGCCTAGCTTCCCAAGCCCGACACTCCATGGGGCCTCCCTTTAACCTGCCATCCCAGAGCAGCCATGGAGACTGGGCCTTGTGCCTGCCTCGCTGCCCATACTTCTCTTCCAATACAAGCTTCTGGTTCACCACGTTTCAAGAAACTCCTTAGTCTGGCATTCCAACCTCAACTGTGCCCCAAACCTTTAGAAACATCAGGCTACTCTCTGCTCTAAGCCTCTTCTGTTTCCTTCATCCAAAATTCCTTTTCTAATCCCCATCATCATTTGTTCTCATTTTACTCATTACTCAAAACCCACCCAAATGCTACCTCCTTGCTACAGCCTTTGTCAACCCCAACTCTCAAGAGACATGGTCTCCCCCCTTTCCCATTGCACACTTCCTCTCACAGGAGCTTCCGGTAGGTCACTCTGTGAACCCAGCATCTTATTGTAAGACTGTAAGCACCTGTAAGAGAAGGATCTGCCTGTGTTCACAGATGACGGGCACCATGGCCTTACGGAAGAACATGCCCTGGGACTGCAGGAGTCCTCCCCTCCCCAAAATACATTAAACTTTCATTTTCCTTCTGTAAGTGGAATAATGCCCACTTCAGAGGATCTTTAAGAATTAAAAGGCAAAGCAGCTGGCCAAATGCTGACAAGCAGTAAGCATTCCAGGTGCCATTACTCTTCATCCTGGAAACTAGCTGAGTTTTACACGGCATTATGCACATAACAGGTGCTAAAATTTACTGAACAGAATGAAATATACTGGACAATTAGAATTACTACTTTGATTTACATGAGTAGGTATATATAAAAAATGCATGCCAAAAACAATCACAAAGAAAGTTCTTATAACAGAGATTGATTTACTTCCGAGCGCTACAAATAAGGAATGCTAAAGCCATCACTCATTGATATGCAAATCCAGCAATACTAGCAATTCATAAGGATGCTCCTTTCCAGCCTCTTTCACCATGTCGCAGATGCATATTGAGCTTTCACACAAGAGCACCTGGCAGCTATGCACACAATCTAATCCAGAGAGGAGAGTGATTCACAGGGTGCATGCAAGACGACAGGAGATCTTAGCCTGGTTTTCTCCACAAAGTAGCACATGTTGCTAAGAATGCAATCCCAAACTAAGACTGCAATCCCAAATGGGCTTCCACATCACTGGAAAACAAATGGCCTTGAGTCCTCCAAGCCTGCCATACCACTTTCAATAATGTAGAAACTCAATATAAAAATACCTGAAAAAAATTAAGAGTATTTTCTACTCCTCATCTCACTGAAACCTAAAAAAGATCATTTTCATACATAGGAGTTGTATCGTATGATAAAGAGCTCCATTAACGATGATTAGATGTCACAGTTTCATAGTAAATGGCCTAAAGAGTTAAATACAGGTTAATGATTTATTGGGGTGAGGGGAAATCCATATTATATAGTATTATAACTTAATTTTTGTTAATAATATATCATGATTGTTGTCCACACTGCATATTCTTTGAATATATGACTTTTTATTATTGTAAATTATTCATCAAATAATGTATCTTAACTCATCTAACAACAACAACAACAACAACAACAACAACAACAACAAGTCCAATGTCTTCATTTCCAATCAAAGCAGATCAGCTCTAGCATTATTAGAATGTCTGTCTCAAGGTCTCATTGCAACCAATTCAGAGACAGCAATTCTTTAAAAGACTAATAAAAATTGAGTATACAGAACTTTAGGAAAAAAAAATTCTCCAAAACAGCAAATATATGATGATATATTTTAAACCACTGCAATCCAGATCATTTTTTTAAAATTTGGAAGACAAATTTTTAAATCATGTGACCAGTCTGAATTACAAGGTAAGATTAAAGTAAAAGACAGGCAACATAATTGAGATAATCCCAAAGAATCAAAGTCTTTTTTTAAAAAAAAGGAGCAAAAACAAAATGCACAATCAGTTTTAAGGCAGTTTCTTAAAAGGAAGAATTACACAACTAACCTGGATGAGCTCCAGGGAGAGGTGGTTTGATGCCAAGGAATGAGCTGGACCTCACCCAGCAATCTACCCCGGGGAGCAGAGTCCATGCCCCTAAGAGCAAGCTATCACTCAGGAACCCAGCCTGCATTCTGGGGCTCAGTTCACTTGCTACTGGTATCAACCAAAAACAAGATCAAAGGAAGGGCAAACAGATAGTGAGCCAACACACAACTGAGAATGTGCTCAATGTGAGTACACATCCAGGACAGACACACAGACCTGCTTTAAAAGAACCACTTTTACATAACCATTAGTACAGGAGGGGGTGCTCACTGCTAAGGGTCCCCTTTGAAAATGCACCCTTACCCCAGTTATATGTCCTAGGGGAAGGGTATGGACACGATCATATTCTCCTGAGGCTGTAAAATGTTTAGTTATCAATAAGCATCTACGCTGACTTGATTTGTTCAGCTACATTTTCTCTTAACATAGCTATTTCCAAAGTGTTGTCCATGGATCCCTGCAACCCTTTTGAAACTTTTTCATAATAGCACTACCTTTTTAGCTGCGGTGATTATGTACACTTATGAGGCAAAGATGATTGTCCAATTTGCTTAAGAACCTGCATGATGAAACAATGATTAATTTCATAAAATCCTAAAAGCCTTTCATATTTCTCTTTTTCATATCCTGTGACAAATGAGAAGTGTGCATGAAGCATTTCTGCTGTGTACCAAATACAATAGTTCTCTCCAGCAAAGGAACTTATTTAGGGAGCACCATTTTTCTGTGAAAGAATGACTGATACAAACTCCAGTTATTCAGACATGGGTATCTGGCAGAACATTTCTGGAAAATGAACAAGACAAGACTACCAGTTCAAGGAAGTACCTGACTTACTTTATTGCCAATGCTAAAATTCAAATGTTCAGTTGAATTTTAAAATTTTGGAAAACTCGCCACTATTTGCAGATAGCATCTGGTGGCTTGAAGGTTCTTCTGATGAGAGGGGTGACAACAGAAACAAAAGTACCTGTTTGTCACAGTAAAATAAGTACATTAGCATTTCGAAGATCTAAATAACTCAATGAACCAAACACTGGAAAATATCATGTCACAGTGCAAGGAAGACCAGTGGGTTTGAATGCAGCTGGGAAGAAACAAATCATGACTCAAAGGAGGTTCCAGGCTGCCACTGACCTTTCACCACACGACTATTCGTCAAGTTTTGCTGCTGTAACAAAGAAAACTCCAAAATTATGTCAAGAAGCTGTTCAAATAATCTTCTCTACTTCAACTATGTGTTTTCTTCGTATACTTTAACTGAAGTAATATATGACAATCACGGGTTTTTTGTTTGTTTGTTTTGGAAACTACAGTTATTTTTAGTAAAAATATGTTATTTAGATTAATATGCAATGGGTTTATTTTTCCTACTTTTAAATGGAATTAATAAATAAACATTCTATCAATAGACATACCTCTGTAGACAAAAGTTCTTTGGACTCCTCCATGTTTATAACATGAAGTGTTCCTGAGATGGAAAAGTGTGAGGACAGGGCCTAGGACCCAAAGGTGTGCAAGGAGAGACTGCTAATCCAGGCCCCACCTCCATCGCAGATCCCCCTCCCCAAACCTTACCCATGACAAGACCCTTTAATTTGTGTGTCTCACTCCATGGATCCCACTATAAACAGCGTCAACTAGATGAAGAGAGAGAAAAGAGGGTACATATGCAAAATCTGAGCATTTCTCCCAAGAGAGCCTTTCTGATAGTCTCCTGGGGTGACTAAACACCCTTGTAAGGAGCACAAAGGCAAGGCTAGCCCCACCAGATGGACCTTTCCGAAGCTGTCCATGCTCCTTCTAAAGGAACAGGAAATACAGCCACCTGTGACTGAGCATGTGTGAAGACCAGAAGAGTGTGTTCAGTTGGCCAAAGGGATGGGGACAGGGTACACAAATGGCCCATTTGCCTTGGGCTGAGGCATGACTGGGACTCTGGCCCGTTTGCTCGAAAGAATAAAACACATTATTACCAATTTTACAGTGTCCTTTTACAGGCCCAGACCCAGTACTATCCTCTGAATGTCAAGATGAAAAGGATCCAGAATCTTGTAATTGTTTACAGACAAGAATGAAGACCTAGAAGGGAGGCCGCAGGGCAGGCTGAATGTAGTGGTTCCAAGTCATCCCAAACTGGCTACCATTCCAGCACACAGTCCTTGTCCCCTGGACGGGTACTCTGCTGAATGGGATTCTGCCTTGGACACGATGGGATGGGGTGGGGTGGCACTGAGCAGCAATTCTCTTGCAGAATCAATGTGTAGAGCTTACTCTCAAAAATGACCAGAAGGGCCATGAGGCCCCATATGTTTGAGTTAGTGAATAAAATTAAATTGTGTTTGGAGAATCTGATGACATTTTTGAAATAGCTGAAGACCCCAATATAGTCTAAATGTTCTAAACCCAGGTTAAGAACTACTAGTCTCTGAAAGAAAAACTAAGTGGTGTAGGCAAAGGCACATTGGCTAGATACAGTGGCATATACTTTCCAAAGAATCCCAGCGAGAGCCCTGTACCATCTCTGGATTGGGACTATAGAGACCCCAGAGAGACTATAGCCTTAGGCCACCCTTCCTCCTCTCCCATGACCAACTTTACACTGTTTAAATGTTGTGGGAATGGTTTCCACACAAGGTGTTTCAGGTGTTCTCTGAACAGAGGGCTGCATCATTCCTGAACAGTCCTCCCATCACACACAGTCCAGGGCTCTCGGAACTGGGGTCACAGCACAGCACAAGCTTCTGGTGGGAATACCCCCCTTTCTTTCAGGCAGTTCACAGAGAGGTAAGAACTGAGTTCAGAGGTCAGCAGCTAGCTTTGTTTACTGTTTATTTCTCTATCAGAGAAGACCAGAGAGACAATTAAAGTGATCCAAGATGCCCTTAATGTAGGTGAATAGATAAACTGAGGGGTATCCAGATGATAGATTACTAATCAACACTAAAAAAAAATTAGTTGTCAAACCATGAAAACACATGGAGAAACCTTAAATGCATTATCAAGTAAGTGAAAGAAAGCAATATGAAAAAACTACTAGGGTTCCAACCATGTGATATTTTGGAAAAGGCAAAACTATGGAGACATAAAAAGATCAGTGGTTGCCAGGAATTAGGGAGGAGATAAATAAGTAGAGCCCAGAGGGTTTTTAGGGGAGTGAAAACTACTTTCTCTGTATGATACAATAATGAACACATTATACATTTATGTCCAAGCCCTTAGAATGTACAGCACCAAGAGTGAACAACCTTAATGTAACTGTAAACTTTGGGGGATGATGATGTATCAATATAGATTCGTCAACTGTAAAAAGATGTACCACTGTGGTGCAGGGTGTTGATAATAGGGAGACATAGGGGAGATGTGTATGTGGGAAATCTCTGTATCTTTTGCTCAATTTTACTGTGACTCTAAAATTGCTCTTTAAAAAATAAAGTCTGTTTTTAAAAAAAGTGGTCCTCCTGCCAGAAATATGTAATGTGCAGCAGGACAGTTTCACAGTATTGGGTCAGTTCCCAGAGAGAACTGAGGTCCAGGGAGAGAGCTCTAAGGAACACAATACCTGATTTACATAACAAAGGTAACGCCTTCCCAGGTTGGAGCCTGGTCAACACTTGTACCTGGTTCCTCTCAGTAGGCTGCCCAGGCAACCTGCCTCATGATACCGGTCCTTACTCTGACCTCCTCAGGTTCACAGACAAGCTCATGTGACCTCTGCCCAACCTTGTAAAGCATCTGCCAACTGTGCTGATGCCTTACAGAGCACCACTGAGGTAGAAAAGGAACCAAGGGGGTTCCCTGGTGGTGTAGTGGCTAGGATTCAGCACTCTCAATGCTGCAGCCTGGGTTCGATTCCCAGCCAGGGAACTACCCCCCAAAAAATAAAATAAAAATAAAAATAAAAATGCCTTTGACATTTAAAAAAAAAGAAAAGAAAAGAAAGAAAAGGAACCAAGGTGCAAGTAGACAGTTCCCTTCTCCAGGACATGCAAAAGTTAAAATTTTATCAGGCATATTATAAATTTCTCTCTAGATTACAAAGTCATTAAAAGCCACATTTTGAAGATTATGTCATGGGAAATTAATGTTAAGTTTTAAAATGTAGAATATGAAATTTTATGTACAGTGTGATCCCTATTTGTGAAAAGTATGTAACATATTGAAGAGTTTTAATTCAGATGTTTATCTCTGAGTGATGAGATTATACTTGATTTTTATTTTTCCTTTTATATTTTTTATAATACTGTTATTAAACTGTGTCCCCTCCAAATAAAAAAAAAAAAAGGTATCTTGGGATCCTAATCCCCAAGCAATTCATAATGTGGCCTTATTTGGAAATAGGGTCATTGCAGATGTAGTCAAGATGATGTCATCAGGGTAGATCCTAAATCAAAATGACTTTTTTCCTTATGAAAGAGGGAAATTTGGACACAGACACACACAGGGAAAATACCATGTAAAGACAGAGGCAGAGATAGGGTGATGCTTCTACAAGCCAAGGAGCAGCAGAGATTGTAAGCAAACCAGCAGGAGCTGGAAGAAAGGCCTGGACAGATTCTCCCTCACAGTCCAGGAAGGAACCAGCCCTGCTGGCACTTTGGTCGTAAACTTTTGGCCTCCAAGATGGTGGGAGAGTAAATTTCTGCTGTTTAAGCCCTCCAGTGTTTGGGATTTTGTTACAGCAGCTGTGGCAAACTGATAAACTTAAGTTTTGTTCAATGTGCATAAACTATTTTAATAATGGGAAAAAACATCCAACAATAACCAAAACAAATTTTTTTATTTGTCTTAAACTGGCAATTTGGAACAGATTTAGCAAACTCTGAAGGCTCCAAGCAAGAGCATGACTGAAACGGGTCTCAAGAGCTGAGATTACAGGGGAAGAGGGTACAGAAGGAATGAAGTCATATGAGAAAGAGGGTGACTCGAAGTTCTCTGGAAAACGTGACACTTTTTGAAGTGATAGGGGGACAGAAAACATGCTAGAGGCATAAAACAGAAACGAAAGCACCATCCCCACTAACCTTCTGACTGAATCTTCTCTTGCCTCTGAATCATGTTTGGAAAAGACCCTGAGGCCTCAACCGCATAGTCTCTAACTGGGCACTGCCCCAGAAGGCCACTCAGATGACTTGGACAGTAAGTAATATTCTGAAAAAGGACCTTCATGTCAATATACACAGAGATACTATGAACTACACAATGTGAAATGTTCCTCAACTTAAAGAAATTCCTGACTGACAGAGTCCACAATACTCAGGGCCTGAAATGCAGGACACTGACATGAAACACCTAACGTGCGCCAACTCAAATCAGTCACAAAGAGACTAGAACAATCACTGTGTGGTCTCACTCCTGGCTGTCTTGGTGTGACCTTACAAGAACTCAGATGCTATCTTTCTCAACCAAGTCTGAAACCAAATCGCTGCTAGCCTTACTTCCTGGAGGGCATGTACTGCTTGGGGGAGCCAGGCTCTGTCTAGGGGAGTCACCTTGGGAGAAGCTGATAAACTGAAATTCACAGGTAAACTGAGACCAGGAGCTCTGTAATGGTGACCCCAGAACACTCACAGATAGTGACTTAAGACATGTTCAAACAGGATTAGACAGTGATGGAGGCTTAAAAAACTCTGGAAGGTGTCTGGAGCATGTCTGTATCACAGGGCACAGACAGGCACCCAACTGTAAGATAACAGAGCAGAAAACACAAGAGTCAAACCACAGCACAACTAGAACTCAAAACAAGGGGCAGCTCTCAGAGCAAATTCAGTGAGCTGTGGGCCAGGAATTACTGAGGGACAAGTTATTTAAGGAAAGGAGTCCTCTCTGAAGTCAACAGTCTACACAGAGTGTCATACATGCCTCTCAGGTGGAAGGCTGCCAACAACCCCTAGAGGCTCGAGTATGGGAGCCAGGGGTTCCTCAGACGCCTCCACCCAAGCACTAAATCCTGAGCAAAAGCCTCTGAGAATACCAACCTCCGTAACTAAAGAAAATGGAACTGTGGGAAGGGAGCCAAAGGCAAGAAAAACACTGCCTTCACTGAAAACTTAAAAATGTAGAAACTTGTTAAGGCTCCAATGTAAAACTTTCCTCTGTTTTTAAAGAATTAATAGCCACAGAGTGTTATTCTGTTCTTCTAGTATCTTTCAAAAAATACATCATTAATTTAAAGGGTCTGGGGCAAAAGAGAAAACAATGAAGAGTTGCTCTGCAAGATGCCAACGTTCAATCCTAAAGCGGATAAGGCACAAAGGCTCTAGCCCAGGTCAGGCCCCTCCCAAGAGGGCACACAGATAAAGTCACTATTCTGATTCCTGAATGTGAGACACTGAACACTACTGGAGAGGGGTGTGTTTTTAAGAGCACAGGGACCAATCCTGTACTCTCCTCTCCTGACACCACAGGGCTGTTCTGAGGACCCAAGACTTAATGTATCCATACAGAGATTTGGTTTTCAAACAGGTCCCCAGTAAGAGGCTACCATGTAAACACACTGCTGACTTCTGGATGATGTTTTTTTCTCTGGAATGGATAATGTGAACACGTTAGCAATAGAGGGGTAAACCACAGACCATCATAAATGCAGTTTGTTGTTTTAAGTAAAACTGAAACCAGACTTCCAAAAACAAACATCTAATAGTTTCTCCTGTCTGTACCTCATCCCAGGGTCATAGTCAAGACCACCACCCAAGGCAACTACCATCATATGTTCTCCTGCACAACCACCCACTAGATTAACCTAGTGAGATTGCTGGGGCAAAGAGTGAGGAAAAACTTAATGAAAATTTCTCTCCTTTAATATTTCTCTATGGTTATATCTAAATGAGTTTCAGAGCAGCTCCCCCCCCCCCCCAGAATCTGTGATCTCAAATAATTTTCACTAGCTTCTAAGACATGTTCTACCTTAGGTAATAAAGGGAAGAGAAAGTATTTTTGTCGTACACATTTGCACAACAGGTATTTATAGGAGCCTCTATTTCATGAAGTAACTTTTCTAGCCTGCTTCCTGAGGACAGACTGATTCTGTTCAACTCTGTTCTGTTCCTATGGCTCTGCATAGGAAACATGCTACTGGAAACCTAAAGTATCCTGAGGACTCACACAGACCCCTGTGGCACTGGCTCAAATTCCTCACATGTTCTCCCAGCACTCACCAATATATAGGATGCATTACAATGAATCTCAACCAGCAAAACTTCAGCCAGAAAATCACCAGGGTCCTAAATCCAGTTAATGATTTGTTTTCTGTTTCTTAATTATAAAAACACAGCAAGGAGTTAGTGCTGTGAGCTAGAAGCCCTTGAGATCCAGTTAGTCTGGGTTGAGCACATGCCTGACGGTCAGATCCATTTTATGTCCACAACTTCAATCAAAGACCAGAAATTTCCCCCGGCTACACATAATGGCAGGAGCATACACTTCATACCACCAGAGAGCAAAGTCTCACCAACACTCCTCAAGGAGGGAGGGTGGACCCAGCTATAAAACACCCAATGTGCTTCCAGACTTGCAGACAATCCTGAAGGAGAACCTGAAGTTCGCAACTCCGAGAAGGATGTAAAGGGTGAAGGTGCCATCATAAGCCATGGACACAGGACAACTGCAGTGAGGAAGACAGGTGAACCCTTAGTGCTTAAAGTCTTGGGAGGACAGAAAACAAGGGGGGATAGCACAAGGACAGGAAAGCAGATAACCGTAATGTGGCATCTGCTGGGATGAATAAATAAGGACCAAGACTTCTTTAACAAAGCTAGGACTAAGTGCCTCTCCAGAGCTCACAAGCACTACCACCAAGCAATTGAGGACACAGGACAAAATGTGCTCCATTGTGGTACACTACATCAAGAGGCAGATGCCCTCCAGGAAGCAGCAGCAGAATGCAGAAAGAGAAGAGATGGGGGACTCAGAAATCAACAGTCCCAGAGAGAATGCAATCTGAAAGGCAAGGGCCTAGAAGGGAACCCTGAAAAACATCAGCATGTAAGGAAAGGACCAAAGAGAGCATATGAGAGAAGACTAATTGACAGGAGATGATGTGATCATAGAGGTTTGAAGAAAGGGAGCAAGAATGAAGTTCAGGAAGCCCAGAAGAACTAACCACTTCGGTGTTTCCCACCAGCCACTGCCCCAACCCCAAGGACAAAGGTACCCGCCTGACCAGTATCAGGGCCACTGGACAACACATGCAGGGTAAAGAAATTAAATCCTTCATTCATAGGGTAAAACTCCATCTTCCATTTAACTTGGGAAAAAGGCTCAGACTGATAAATTACTAGTTAAGAATGAAGGTGCCGGGAGTTCCCTGATGGTATAGTGGCTTAAGGCTTCGACGCTGGTGCTGTCAACGCTGCGGCCTGGGTTCGATTCCCAGTCAGGGAACTACCCACATACCAAAAAGAAAAAAAAAAAAAAAAATGAAGATGCCGATAACTAAGTGGGAAATTATGGCTGTCATTCCTTAGCTACAGATGCAAGTGGTAGTGCTGCTCCCTCTAAAGTTGGTCCCAGACAGGGAGCCACTAGCACACATGCAGCCACAAACTAGGAAGGGGACAGCCACAACTGGCAGAATTCTGAGGGTGCTGCACTGTTTGAAGAGTACTAGTGTACACAGTCAGTCAGCAAACCAATGCTGAGTGAATTATCAGCTGGGAAACCTCACAACAGCTTCTGCCTTAGAAATTTCCCTTCGACCACTGTCTTTATGGAGGTTCTCCTGGGGCAGCAGGCTCCAGAGTAAGGTCAGACAAGACTAGGCCCTCAGGACACGGACTGCATTATGTAAATGAAACAAACCACAGCCGCAGCAAACCTTCCAAGTTTACTTAAGTCTCAGGCTGTGGTATAAACAGAGACAAGAAAAAATGTGTAAAAAGGTCAACCGTTGTAGCTAAGCAGCCTGACTGGGCAGAAAAGGCCAGGATAAGGAGCTAGTTCCCTGGACAACACAGAGGGAAAAGGATGGCAGGTATGAGGCTTTTAGAAAACAGACTTTACCACAAACCTAGAGCAGCTGACCCCAGGTCTCTTTTACAAGCTTACTTCATTTTAATGCACTTCATAGATGTTGCATTTTTTTAGAAACTAAAGGTCTGTGGCAACCCTCTATCGATTAAGTCCATCAGTGCCATTTTTCGAACAGCATCTGTTCACTTTGTGTATGTGTCACATTTTGGTAATTCTAGCAATATTTCCAATATTTTCATTATTGTATTTGTTATGGTGATCTGTGATCAGTGATCTCTGATGTTATTGTTGCTGTGAGGACTGTTGAAATGACAACAAAGGATTTAGATTATTACATAAACCTAGCTGGTAAAGAGGGGTTTGAGAGGCTTGACTCCAATTTGGAAAGAGGTTCTACTATGGGTAAAATGCTATCAAACAACATTGCATGCTACAGAGAAACTGTTCATGAAAGGAAGTCAATCGATGTAGCACACTTCATGGTTGTCTTATTTTAAGAAATTGCCACAGCCACCCCAACCACCACTCACCCTGATAGTCAGCAGCCATCAACACTGAGGCAAGACCCTCCATCAACTAATAGAGTATAACTCAGATGGTGGTTAGCATTTTTAATTAAGGTATGCAAACTGTTTTTAGATATAATGCCATTGTATATTTGATAGACTATAGTATAGATACAACTTTTATATGCACTGAGAAACCAAAAAATTGCATTATTATATTCACTTTATTGTGATGATCTGGAACTGAACCCACAATATCTCCAAGTATGCCTGTATTTTGTCTCCAGGCCTCACTCTGGACCTAGCACATTTTTAAGTACATTACATGTGCCCACAAGTAAACCTCTGAGTATAAAAAGTGATGGGACTTGGACTTACTTATTACCCTCGCACCACACATACACACACAGACCCCAAATATAAGCACCTGGGCATGCAGCACAATCATAGTACAAATTTAAAAGAGGGTCCCAGGAATGCCAGTGGCTAGAGCAAAAAACCATGAAGTATAACCCCCTCATTTTATTTCCACCACCCTGCCTTTCCCACCTGCTTCTCTTCTATCTTCCCTAAAGTCAACTGCTAACATGGCCACCTCTTGCATTTCTATTACATAAGAAGGACCCCATATTCACTCACTCACTCTACCACTCATCAGTTTGGAACCCTGAAAACCCTAATGTTCAACATCTTTGAGGCCTAGAATTTTATAACAAAAATGTGGAAAATGCTATCTATTTTCTTGGGCTTTGCAGGGCAAAAGAGGATGTAAGTGAAAGTGACTGGTGGAATATATGCCTCTTAAAACCCTTAAAAGTTATGGGAAGAAAGAAATAATCAGTTCCTAGGTGGGATTTCTCCCAAGTGTGGGTGAGCACAAGAGGGCTCAAGAAACACAAAATCCCCAATCCAGCCTCCAGGGAGGTGGTCCCAAGAAAAAACTCTTTAAGCAGAAACGCAGAAGAACCTAGCAGTCACCAGGTACAGAATACCAGAGAGATGGCCTGCAGGGCAGGTAAGGTACCAGGCAACTTAAGAGAAGAGACTCCAACACAAAGAAAAAAAAATTCTTTTAAAGTAAGGTTTTAGTTTAAGGAGGTTACATGAGCTTAGATACCTGATAACAGCTTTTCCTATTTAAAAAAAAAAAAAAAAAGTTTGAAATGGGGTTTCTCCAGCTCTGCCACTCCAGGCTGAGTGGCAAACCTTTGTCCTGGTCCATCTCCCCAGGACTCCCCAGAGGCCCAAAGACTATCTCTGAAATGATCCTGTTAAACCAGTCGCTGGGTTACAATAAAGCCCAAATTCCACAGGTTCTAGCACCTAATTCATAAATTATTCTGTTAGAGACCCACCTATAAACACTTTGTCTCCATCTTTCTCCAGATGCTGTAGCCAGTGTTCCTATGGAACCTCAATATTAAGTCACTATTCTGCCCACTGCCAGTATAAAAATATATGGGGGTAGAGGACGAGAGGTAAAGATGAGATGGTAAAGATGAGATGAATAAGACGGTAAACTTTTCAAAAGAACAGGAAAACTGGTTTTTATGTTAATAGAAGTTTTAATAATAACATTGAAGTTTAAAATATGGTACAGGAGACTCAAGTTAACTGGCACCCACGGGGATTGGCAGATGCTGGATAAATCTGACACTCTCAGTTAACGAGCACCCACACCAGATAAATGCAGTATAATTTCTTCAGTATTTTTGCCAGTTGCTTGAGTTCAGGTTAATGGAGAGTCTACCATATTACCATGCTCAAATACCCTAGAATTTTTGTAAGTTTCCTTTAATAGAATCTGGTCACGTCTAAATTGGTATTTTTCAGCTCAATTCTCAATTTCAATATCATTTCTAATATTTTTGGGTATTCTGCTACAGGGCCAAATTTAACATAAGATAGGCACATCATGAAACTCAGTTGTGCAGGTATTTCACCCATGACATTCTTATGAGGTCATCTGTTTCTTAAGGCAGCATCTGGTTAACCACCAGGATCAAATGTTTAGAATGCTGATTCCCACTTAAAAAAAGAAAAAGAACAAGAATAAATTTTAAACAGAGGCTGACCTCAACCAGGAGATAGAGAAAAATGGATAGAAAAGAAGATTCATAAAAGATGGTGGTGTGAGGCAGGGGAGATTGGGGGACTGGGTGAAAAAGGTAAAGAGGTTAAGAAATACAAATTGGTAGTTACAAAATAGTTAAGGGGATGTAAATTATAGCATAGAGAACATAGCCAGTAATGTAATAACTATATATAATGTCAGATGGGTATTAGGCTAATGGGGGTGGGGGAAATCACTGCATTAATTATATAAATGTCTAACCACTATGCTGTATACCTGAAACTAATATAAAATAATACTGACTGCCAATTGTAATTTAAAAAATAATAATTAAAAAAGGCAAGTACAATTCAATGAATGAATGAATGAATGAATGTGGTGGGAATGAATGATCTAGACCAACATACCAGATGCAAGATGCCTGCCCACCTGAAGCCGCCAACAAACAAGCATCTGCTCCCAGAGACCAGGAGCTGAGGGTAAACACTGCCCTCAACTCACCCCTCTGGCTGTCTATCCTTGCCCTTTTGCCCTCTGAAAATACCCAGGATCCAGATAGCTGCTGCTACCTTCCTCAGATGTGGACAAGGGCCTCAGGGGTTTTTCCCAATAAACAAGCTATTCGTTAACAAAAGGTCAACAAAGTCTAAAACTTTCAAAGAAAAATGTCATTGGATTTCCAAAGAACCCCTTCTCATTTCCCTTCTTTACCTCTTTTTCTATTCCTGCTCAGGCAAAGAGCCCACTAAGCCCACAGGAGCTTCAACTCTGAGCTTAAACAAAAGGCAGAGGGTGGGGTGGGGGCGGGCTGTGAAGGAAAACACTGAGAGGTGAGCGGCAAGAAAGAAAATTTGTGCGTGTGCACATGCATGTGTGTTTCTAAGCAGAGCTTTACATACTAGGTCACACCGCAAGCCAAGACCTGGCAGCTCTCACTGCCAAAGTCAACATGTTCAGGCCACCCAGCCTCCACACTTGGTTTCCGTACAGTGAGATGCAGAAGGGTGGCAGTCGCCTGGCACAAGGCTAATGACTCCATGCTGGCACTGCAGCAGATGCTGTACACACGTCCAGGATCATACTGTGCTGATCCTTCCTCCCCATCCTCCGGCACTTGCTAGTACAATCATGGGCCTCGGACTGAACCAATGTTCTGCTCTCTTCCCTTTCAAACTTGCTACCTGGCCAGCATTCAGGTCCATCTTTAGTATCGCTCTCACAGTGGGGTGAAGAGTGGAGGGTTGGGGGGACCTCAGTGGCAACTAAGATGGTACAGACAGATCTGGATGAATCAAACACAGCATCCTTGCATTCAGAATAGTGCATGCTACAAAGCCCATCACAACTCCTCCACCCCTTTTTTTGACGCTAAGAATATCCTAAATCTCTTCTCCCAATAGGCAATACAAGTAGCAATTAAGATACCTATCCTAGAGTGGAGAAGAGACTACAATTCTCAACAGGCCCATCATAAAGAGGCCTCCCGACTCTTTCCCAGGCAATCCCCAGATACAGCCCTTCCTCCTGCTTCCTTCTTCCTCCCACCAAGATCAAGTGGGCTGCAGAACTTCTGTAGCAAACATTTTTAAGCTGAGCAGAGCCCTCCGTCCCTGAGTTACATTCAGCAAGGCACTGCAGGAAGAGAATGTGGTTTTCAGATTTGTTTCAGCAGTTAAGTTCAGCTCAGTTCTAACACAATATAGGGAGTATCTACTCTAAGCCAAGATACAGGCAAATCTCTTCACCCTCAAATACAGAACATGGAGGAAATCCCTTTAGCCAGCTTCAAATTTTGATGGTATTAAAATATAAAACAGGAGTTCCCTGGTGGTGTAGTGGCTTAGGCTTCAGCGCTGTCAACGCTGCAGCCTGAGTTCGATTAGCAGCCAGGGAAATACATACACATACACACACACGCACGCACGTATATATGTGTAGAGTGTGTGTGTGTGTATAAAAATAAATAAAATAAACACTAGCTCCATGAGAATGCCTGTAGTTAACAATGGAAGGGCAATAATAGCAATATTATAACAGACAAATGAGGGATTACAAACAGCCCACAAACCCTTCTCAGTCCCAAGCAGGTAGCTCTACATGACTTCATTCCCAGTGAAGTTGGGGGTCACAGAGCCCAGAGGCCCATTCCAGCTAGAAACATCCAGAGGGAACGAATAGAGCCAGCCAGCCAGAACTCACAGTACTAGTGCAACCACCACTGCTGAGACGTGGCTCCCTTTCTGCTCTTATCCTCCTACTTCCCAAACTTTCTCTCCCACACATGAACTCTCCAGCAATTCAAAGTTCTACTAATCCACAAGGGCTGAGTTTGTGGGGAAAAGTGTTTGAATGCAACTGTCAACTTCTACATTAACAAAAAATATACATTTAATGAAATATAATTTAAATAATACCTAATATTCTGTACTTCATATGTAGCTTAAAGGATCCTAGCCTAAGCATATTCCCCAGAACCCTAAAATTACAATAAAAATTCATTATACTAAAAAATTCAGAAAATTATATCGGCATAATTAGCTAGGCATATATCTTTGAAAATGAAGCAAAAGTGTGCTTTATCTATTTTTAAATCCTAAAACCTCTTTGTTAAAAAGTCAAATGAATTAGCATTAGGACATACACATTCCTTACAACCTGCAAATCAAACCCAGCCCACTGTGTAGCCACAGCAACTACATGTGCCCAGACTAATGACCAACTAGTATCCGCGGGTGGTGGCAGGGTCAGGAAGAATCACAAGACCTACCATACAAGAGGAAGCAGAAGTACCTGCCAAGAAAAAGCTTCTCTCTCTGCTTCAGTACCAGATGGCAAGGCATTCTCTGTCAGGAGGGGCGCCAATGACAGGACCCCCTCCTGCACTCCCTGCCCCCTCCAATCCTGCTACTCAGGCAGGACCCTACACCCACACCCCACCCCCATGTTACCAGCACATGAAGAGCAGACAGAAAGGGACTTGGTTCTGTTGCTAACAAGACTTTTCAGTCTTCCAAGCTCTCAGAGATGCAGGGTTGAGCATCAGCAATACACACCTCTCTACAGTGAGCACAGGCTGCTCAGCGTATACTGGTTCAGCATCACATCCAGAGACACTGAGAGACTATGCACATCACTCTTTTGAGTGCTTTGCAAGTTCAACATTTCAGCAAGTCAAAAAGTGATCACTTTTCTATTTTAAATATAGGTGTTCAATTTAAAATATAAACCATTAAAGGTTTACATGAACAGAAGCCTCTGTTCATACAAACAACACTGGCTTTATAATTATAACATGCCACTTTCAGAAACCATTTTGTTTTTGGAAACAATTCAAAAACCTTGATTCACAGTTAAGTGTGAATATAACATTCATATGCCACCTAGGAGGTTGGTTGTCAGTACTAGAAAACAATTCTCGTCAGAAACCCAGCCTCACTCATTTTGACTCTCCTATCTACACACTCATTTAAACATGGTGAAATGTGTGCCATCAAGAGTCATTTCAATCACACTGCTTCTCTGGAAAGGCCTTGACTCTTCTGCTTTACCAAGAAAGATGTTAACAAAGTGAGAATTACACCAGTTATCAGCTGAAACTGGAGTTTTATGCTATAGAAACGTTAAAAAAAAAAGTGTAAATCTAATTAATTTAAATAAAGTTTCCATTTTCATGGAGCTCTAATTCCATAAACAGTGTCACAATCTCAAGAAAGAAACCTTTAGGTTGGGTATCACCACTGTCCCTTCATAGGATTCGAATAACCAGGGTTCACAGGATTAAAGACATAGGTCCGGGAGTTCCCTGGTGGTGTAGTGGCTTAGGGCTTCGGTGCTGGCGCTGTCAGTGCTGCGGCCTGGGTTCGATTCCCAGCTGGGGAGCTACCCACATACCAAAAAGCAAAAAGCAAAAAGCAAAAAGCAAAAAAAAAAAAAAAAAAAAAAAAAAAAAAAAAAAAAAAAAAAAAAAAAAAAAAAAAA